>OX595995.1:1336113-1501187 GCA_951394045.1 Nitzschia sp. DOCU1 | reverse complement strand
GGGGCTACAAACAGGGTATGTGGACTGACTCGAAGCAGTTTCGTTACTTCACTGTGTGACTGACCCTAGTCTCTTGTTTTCTCAGCGACACGGAAAGCGCATGTTATGCCATCTTTAACTTTATCGTCCTGCAATTCTATTCCGGAGTTCCGTTGCAGATGTTAGAAACTGATCTGTTTTTGTATTCGAAACAAATGAAGGATTTGAAGCGGGAACAGGCAGCCAAACTCGCCGATCCGGTTCGTCAACTTTTTCGGAATCTGATGGGTCTAGACAATGCCGAAGATCCCACAAAGTTCACGGGGCAAGCTATTACCGACGAACACCTGGAACGATCACGCGGAGATGATTTTTGGAACGCCGGTGTCATTTTATGTCAGGGATCACTTTTTACGTACTTCGGTCAACATACTCGGCAGGCAGATTTTATGATCAAGTTTGGGCACGATTATGTAGCGAAAAGCCAAGTGGCCTCTCCACAAATCGTATTTGATACGTATCAGAAAGGTGTCTCGTGCTTTGCAGCCGCCCGAACGACAGGAAAGAAGAAGTATGCCAGGTTGGCGCAGATCTGCAGAGGCAAAGTCAGGAAGTGGCAGGAGAAGGGCAATCCGAACGTCAAACACCACGAGTCTCTGTTAGAAGCCGAATTTCTAGCCTATAAGGGACGGAGGTACCCAGCCATTAAGCAGTATGAAGTTTCGATCCTTCTCGCTGCCAGGGGAGGCTACCAACACGATGCTGGTCTTGCCAGCGAGCGACTAGCTGAATTTCAGATTGAGGTTATGAAAGATCTCGACGAGGGCAAGTACCGACTTCGTGAAGCCATGAAATACTACAGCAGCTGGGGAGCCAACGCCAAAGTAGAGCACTTGGAAAAGAAGTATCCTGAGTTGTTAACGCCGCAACAGCCCTTCGAAGTCGTCGCTGTCAACCCAGGTGGCGAGCTCGACAATAGGCATCTTCTCGTGGGGCATGGAGGTTATTAGAAACGAGTGACGAGTCGCTATCAATGCTATCAATGCTACGCATGTTTACACTGAGTGTTGCATTATTTGTAGCATTGTAAGTGTAGAATCTCGATTCCACAGTATCCAGAACGCTAAACCCAGTTCACAAAACTCATCAGCGGCAGACCACTGCCGGCGGTAGTAGCTATACTGTTGGTTGCCCCCACCAAAATAGCCCGAGACGACACTAAGTAGAGCAGGACGATGGCAACTAGCTGCTGCTGCACCACTAGCTAATACTACTACTTTGGATGCTGCCGCTGCTATGGCTGTATTTTTGCCCAGAGTTCTTCCAAAAGCGGGTCGAACGAGTTGTGCCACCACCAAAGCAACTCTATCATCGCACGTGCGAGCTGTTTACGTGACCTTTGGCAGCAAAATTGACAGTGCAACAACAACGCCCTTGTTCAATGCTGCAGCTTGGGCAAAGGCCAACAACGTGCTCGAAGAAATTCAAGGCGGCTATTACTCTGATCCACCAGGATTTAACTTCTACTCGTTTGCCCTGGACATTTGCCCTGGACAAGGATGGCAACAAAAAAATTGATAAGTTTGGCATTCCTTTGCTTCGATGTTCACGGGGGACTAACCTTGTCGAAAACGTTCACAAATCCTATTCATCTACATTCCGTGCAGCTTGTGGTTTCGAACTTGGAGACTGCATGCTGGCGGAGCGAAGACATCACCGCAACATTCGAATGGCAGAAGGCCGAATTGCAAGCTACCCGCGTCTTGGCCACTACAATACTTGGCTGGTGGACGAGCTCCAACTTTTGGTAGAAAGGATTCATGGAAAAGTCATGTACCCATCATGGATAAGCTCTTCCGACTTCCGGGATACCCACGAAAGCTTCACCACTGTTGCCCTGCACTCTGACAAGCTGCACGAAGCCCTGAATTGCCGGCTGGCTACGCTTGACAAGAAAAAGATGAACCTTACTTCTGATCAATCATTCTTGTGCAGGCAAATGGGTGTTGGCCTGCCCTTCCTTCCAATCAATGGGGAAGACGAGTATCGTCTGTTCTCACCCCTGCTACTCAATCATGAGGGCAACTTTGATGCTGACGGAGTCGCAGTGAAATGGATGGGCCACGTTGATGGTCAAACCATATTCCCCAAGCTTCCAGCTCAGCTACGATCCTATTTTAAAGTCTGGGAACGCAATCGCAGGGTTCAGTCTGCTGTCAAGAAAATGAAGAAGGAGTTGGCCCAACTCCAAGCGGCCCACAAGAAGAGTTCCATTCAGCAAGTTGATGATGGGCTTAATTTTGAGACTTTCCCGCACCACAATGATGGCGGCACCGACAGTGATGATGCTAATGCCACAGATTCGCCAAATACCACAGTTTCACCAAATACCGCAGTTTCACCACACCAGCCATACCAATTTGCATTTCCGCCTCCTGTATATCGATTCGACCTGCCACCCCCAGCCATGACAGCCTTCCGTACCGTCCCAATACTTCCGATTTACACTCTTGATCTGCAACTGCCAGCTTCAATTAAAAAGGGAAGACACAAGGGTACACGTGACAGAGCACCGGGAGAGAAGCGCAAATGTAGACTCTGTGTTGATAATCATGGCCCAGCACCAATCGCATGCCCTGGTAGAAATGACCGTAGTCGGTGCATTCACTTCATGATGCAGGCTGGAGCAGGCTGCATCAAGCGTAGACGGATAACAGGAGCGGGGTCGGACATTGAATGATGCAGGCTGGAGGCTACATCATGCGTAGATGGATAACACGAGCGGGGTCGTCATACGTTGAATCCAATCATTGTTTGACAGTTGGAATAATAAGCGTTGTTGTGTCAGCAAATTTCCACAAATTTCGGCATACCCCCCCCCACGTAGCTAGCTCAAATTTTATGAAGAAAAAAGGGGGAAAAAGAAGGAAAAGAATTCGAAACCAAATGACCGCCTTTAAACGAGCATAATTACTACCAAACAATGTATTTTAACGACCAATTTAGCAAGGCAAAAAAGGGCGTGCCAGCGTGCGCGCATTCATGCCATTTTGGCCTGCTGCTGTACAGTATGAGTGCGGATCTTTCGGCCACAAAACCACAATGACGGCGTCGACGATTGCAAGTGCTGTAGTAAGTATTTCTTACCCCCGTTTATTGCAATCGATCAACAACGTATCGAAGCCTATTCGAGCCGCTTCTCTGGTTATTAAAGCTCGTTTTGGCGGAGAATGGTTCTAATTTCACGAGGCAAAGATTTGATGAAAATTCCTCGTCGACCGACGAGGTTGTTGACGCGGTTATAGCTCGTTAGAGGACGATTCAGAAGGAACAAACCAGGTAAGTTGTCGTTCGTGTCATTATAGAGACGTCTATTGTTTTGGATCTTTTGTAAAGAACTCATTCATGACGCTAACGCCGCCTTAATTTTTATTGCATCTTTGTCTTCCGGCTCCTATTATCATCTTCGGATGCCATTACGAGGCTGCCTTTGGTTTGCCGATCGATTTCAAAGACACTGGAGATGATGGAAAGGTGGTAGGACTCTACAATCAACCATCTTGGTGGTACCATTGTCGGCTCTTAGCAGGATGCTCTTGAATGCCTGCGACTGTGTTGTTAGATGATGGTCAATTTTCGAAAAAGAATGTTCTACAATCATTCTGGCGGGGTTTCTAGGGTGGTGAAAGTCTTCCACTATTCCTCTGTCGCGGGTACTGCAAGTGGTATGAATAGTACATCCCGCTTTTGATGTAGAACGACTCGTATTGGGGCAG
The DNA here is from genome assembly GCA_951394045.1 of Nitzschia sp. DOCU1. NCBI lineage: Eukaryota > Bacillariophyta > Bacillariophyceae > Bacillariales > Bacillariaceae > Nitzschia > Nitzschia sp. DOCU1. Next base: position 1,497,432 of record OX595995.1, on the reverse strand, counting down.
TCAGAGAGCCTTGGCTGAGGGAACAACAAAAACGACTTTGAGAACCCAATAGCGGACAAATTATATTCAAAGAGCTATTATTTGTAGACCTCTAAACGTAGGAACATCTTGGAATAGGAATAGCTAGACGAAGTGTGGTGTGATATGGATTTTGACCGTATCATACAGTGCACTTATCACACGACAATTGCTAATATTACGAGATTACTAAGTAGCCGAGATTAATTGCTACGAACCTATAAACCTAGGAACGCCGGGCTATGGTAGTGAACTATATATCCTCAAAATCTCAGGACCGTGGTCATTCTATAGCCAAATCTAGTTGCAAAATGCTCAACCCCCCTCTTTTGGGCTGTTTTGGACGCTTTTCGCGCGATGTCTCGTGTTAAAAAGAGTTTTTGGATTTGCGGGATTTTTGGTGGCTAAACGAGGCAGGTTCTGGCGATATATTTTGTGATTTCGCATTTCCGGCGCCTTTGTGTCAAGACCCTAGCAGTTTATTCCGGAACCCTAGCAGCTTATTACGAAAAAAACTTGAAAAGAGGGCTCTTTTGGACGGAAACAGCGTAGTTCTGTCAAGACCCTACCAAGTACTACCTACGTGGCCGACGGTTGGCCCAAATTTCGTCGCCTCTTTCGGGCCCCTCTAAGCCTCCTTTTTTCCCCTCTTTTCCCCGAAAATTTTATTATTGTAAAGTTCCTACCAAAAAATTGCCCCGCCGCGACGTCCTCTAGCAGGTGCCCACCCCCACGCCATGATTTCCCCTTTTTTCTTCTCCCTTTTTGGAGGCGGCCAGGAACACTATCCTTTGTACACGAAGTTTTGCCAAACATGCATGCGAGGGAAAGATTCTCCGAGATCTTCGCCGACCTTTCTAAAAAAAGCCTTCATCGCTGGATGATGGTGCTGATGATGTGTTTGAAGCGTGTTTTATACACAAGTTCCGACGATCAATTGCTTCCATGTCGTATTCATTTGAGAAAAGCTCGCTAGGAAGCTCGGTCGATAAGGATGATGGGGTTTCCTCGTTGGATCGCGATGAGGACAGATCAGCGTTGCTCTCTTTCAAAGACGACGGAAGTGCTGATTTTCAACTCTTCGGCGGGAGTAGTCGAACCGGGTCGAGCCCACCAATGCCCTCATTTTCTGCTTTGCAACCTCAGAAACGCAAAATCAATGATTTGTCAAGCCTAACAATCGATAAATTGACGTTTGATTCTCTGGGAATACACGGCAGGGATCGGGAGATCGCGGCCCTGAAGGGTCAATTTGGTTCACTACTCGAGGCGACGTCAGAACGACGATTAACACTCATCTCTGGGGCTAGCGGGAGCGGAAAATCGAAACTAGCAGAAACCCTCCGTCGCAGGCTGGTCCGGCGCAAAGGACTTTACACCAGGGGTAAATTCGACTTAAACATGAGAAACGAGCCCTATTCAGGCATTGCTACTGCTTGTGCCGAGATTTGCGGGTCCGTCCTAAAATTACGTGAGGAAGAGCCCACTAAATTCCAAATGCTGTGCAAGGAAATAGAGACTGCGTTGGGATCGGAAGCTTCTTTGCTAGCCCGAGTCATACCTGCCATTGAGGAGTTGGTTGAAACTGCTTTGACTAGTGGCACATCGTCGCCACAGTCGTCACCGGGCGACGCCAAAAATCGGATTCAATTCGCTTTCTTACGGTTCTTGCGAGTTGTGGCAAAACAATTATCCCCGCTACTCATCGTGTTGGACGATCTTCAGTGGGCAGATAGCTCCTCTTTGGATCTTTTGGAGGTTATGATGCTAGATCGGCAGAACCCGAAATTCATGGTCATCGGTATATATCGATCCAACGAGGTAGACGAGACCCATATCTTCTCCAAGTGCCTACGTGAGCTTGAACAAAGAAGCCAGGACGGGGACTTTATTCTTAGTCGTTTGGCAATCAATGACTTGGATATTGAGGCTGTTCATGAAATTATCCAAGATGTACTCAATTGTCAAGGGGACTCACGTACGTTAGTTCTGGCACAGATATGTCTTGACAAGACGAATGGGAACCCCTTTTTCCTTCTTCACTATTTGGCCATGCTGTACAACAAGAAGCTTTTGCAATTCAATTTTGGTACCCTGTCCTGGACTTGGAACGAGGAGGAAATCGAATCAAGCACTCAAGCAAGCGACAATGTCGTAGATCTGCTGAAACGGAAAATGTTTGGTCTCCCAACTGATATTTTGAAACTTCTCAAGCTGGCTTCCTGCCTGGGCTCTACATTCGAGGTCGAGACTCTGCGGTTGTTATGGGTCAAATTGGACGCGGGTGGCTCATCCGTTGACGATTCGTTGTTTTCTGCCGGTTTAACACACCTTGAAGCGGAAAGTCTGTTTGCCAAGGGATCCGAATCCCCCCCTCGTCTTAGATGGAGTCACGACAAAATTCACGAAGCCGCCATCGAGCTTGTCCCAGAAGATGAGCGGGGTGCTTGGAAACAACGGATAGGAGAAATACTTGTATCGGAGCTCAACGAGGAGAAGTTGGATTCTGCAATATTTGTTGTGGTTAACCTGCTGAACGAGGCGCCCCTCGAAACAAGCAACGTTGAATCAAAGCTGAAGCTTGCTCGTTTGAACCTGGGAGCAAGTTACAAAGCCATCAAAGTATCGGCGTTCGAGAGCGCCGCAAAATATGCAGGGAAAGGGATAGAGTTGTTACCGGAGAACCATTGGAAGGAGCAGTATGAGTTGAGCCTAAACCTTTATTCTACCGGGGCGAAGGCGGAGGGCTTTCTTGGCAACGTCGAGACGATGGAATGTTATTGCAAAGCCGTGTTGTCGCAAGATGACCATCCTCTGGTTGATAAATTGGATGTTTATCACACTTGGATCGACAGCGTGTTGAATCTTGCAAAGGTTCAAGAGGCCACTGATCTGGCTTTGGAAGTCCTTGCAAAGTTCAAGTGCCGCTTTCCGAAGAATCCTGTTCTCGTTGGCTTGGGGATTGTTAGCAAGATCATCGGTATAAAGGCTACCATGAAGTCTCGAAGTCCTGTGAAGCTTCCCCGCATGACCGATAATACAAGGATTGAACTAATGAAGTTGCTTGATAAGCTCGCAACATGTTTTTACATGCTGAAGGATGATCGCCTGCCATTGGCTGTCTTCCGAAGTCTGAATTGGACGATGAAATACGGTGTCTGTGAATATTCTTCTTCCGCGTTCGCCACAGCAGGGATGATGTTGACTGGCATATTGGATGATATACAAGGGGGCGCAATCTACGGACAGCACGCTCTTAATCTCATGAGGAGCTCTGGCTCGCAATTGATGACATCGCGGGTAATGTTTTGCGTGCATTCGTTTCTTCTTTCCTGGACGCAACCCTTTAGGAGCCAGACCAAGCCTCTACTGCAAGCATACGATGTGGGGCTACAAACAGGGTATGTGGATTGATTCGAATTAGTTTCGTTACTTGACTGTGTGACTGACCCTAGTCTCTTGCATTCTCAGCGACACGGAAAGCGCATGTTGGGCAATCTTCCACTTCATTGTACTGCAATTTTATTCTGGAGTTTCGTTGCAGATGTTGGAAACTGATATGTTTTTGTACTCGAAACAAATGAAGGATTTGAAGCGGGAGCAGGCAACCAAAGTCTCTTATCCGTTTCGTCAACTTTTTCGCAATCTGATGGGTCTAGACAATGCGGAAGATCCTACAGAGTTCACGGGGCAAGCATTCAGCAAAGAAGATCTCGAGCGGTCTTGTGGAGATGGTTTTTGGAACGCCGGTGTCATTTTATGTCAAGGGTTACTTTTTACGTACTTTGGTCACCATGCTCGGCAGGCACATTTGATGATCAAGTTTGGACACGATTACACAGCGAAAAGCCACGTGGCCTCTCCACAAATCATATTTGATGCATATCTGAAAGGTGTCTCGTGCTTTGCAGCCGCCCGAACGACAGGAAAGAAGAAGTATGCCAGGCTTGCACAGATCTGCAGAGGCAAGGTCAGGAGGTGGCAGGAGAAGGGCAATCCGAATGTCAAGCACCACGAGTCTCTGTTAGAAGCCGAATTTCTAGCCTATAAGGGACGGAGGTACCCAGCCATTAAGCAGTATGAAGTTTCGATCCTTCTCGCTGCCAGGGGAGGCTACCAACACGATGCCGCTCTTGCGAGCGAGCGACTAGCTGAATTTCAGATTGAGGTTATGAAAGATCTCGACGAGGGCAAGTACCGACTTCGCGAAGCCATGAAATACTACAGCAGCTGGGGAGCACACGCCAAAGTAGAGCACTTGGAGAAGAAGTATCCCGAGTTGTTAACGCCGCAGCAACCCTACGAAGTCATCTCTGTGAGCCAACGATCATGAAATGCAATATTAAAAGCTTCAGGTGGTACTATTTCCTAGTTGAGTCATCGGTGCGTATTAGTACAGACCAAGACTGAAATACAATAAAAGATGCAGGTGGACAGTACATAGATTTACTAATAGGTTGTTATGTGATACGCTGCATTCCACGTGGAAAGACCGTTTCGTTCCTCTCGCGAGATCCATTTTGATCGGCATCCACCAGCCGCATACCACCATGACACATTATATTCGATCTTGACGAGTGGAGAAAGCAGTGGTACGACATAATGAGACTAAAAGATTCAAGAAAATCGCTTGGCAGGACGAAGCCCTACTACTATGATATCGAAGTAAAGGCGCGGCCTTTGTCTACAAAGCATCACAGGTGCAAACGTCGAACTGCATGTCTGCCGTACTCTTAACATCGACCCCGTCACAGGTGCCAAGAGCCATTCCCGATCGTAACGCCAGTTGCCGCGTCACGGCCGACGTAGTCTCCTCGACAAGAAGTGGTACCAATGGTTACGGAACCACCTTCCGTATTTGCAATCTGGAAGCACGCAAATGCTCCATAGCACGAATTGGCGTCAATGGAAATGATAGTGCCTTTAACCATCGCAATCCCATTGCACGCATTATCAAACTGGCAAGATCCGGCGCCAATGGTTACAGAAGCAGTTCCTGTTGCAGAGGCAATCTGGAAGCACGCATTTGCGCCAGTGCAAGAACTCGTGCCTATGAATACGTACGTGCCCGCCCAATATGCGATCGACCAGCACCCAAAATATCCAGTGCAAGAATAGTCGCCGATTGTTACAAATATGTCACTCAAATCGACTGAATGATAACACTTCCTCGGTGGATTGAAGTGGTGTCACATTTATTTTATCACATGTATCGTGAATATTGAACTGAAGTTGCCCATGCATTTCTTGGCACCAACGTTCGATGCTTCGACCTTTTGCTACGCAACGGAGCATGCGCAGACGCCGCACTGCACGTCTCCCGGACTTGCAAGATCGAAACCATTACAGCTGCCGCTGCAAGACGCGGTACAAGCCGAATCTAAAATATCCACCGAAGTGGCTTGATAGTATCCCACGATACTGCACGCATTAATGTCCGTACATGATCGATCGCCAATTGTGACGACGGTGGCCATATTAACGCCAAGGCCTTCGCACGCTCCGTCTCCTAGGCACGAATCGGAGCCAATGGATATCTCAGTGCCTTCCGTCACTGCAACTTGGCCACACGCCCAAAATCCTTGACAAGAGCGAGAGCCAATCGAAATGGAAGTCGATGCCACAGCAGCAATATAATTGCAGGATCCCTTTCCGGTACAAGAATTGATGCCAATGGATAATATGGATGTCCCTTGACCTCCTTCACCACCCCAATAGCAGAGCACGCAAAATCTCCCATGCACGAACCGGCGCCAACTGATATCGATGTGCCTGTAAAATAAGCTACCTCTCCGCAAGCCTCATATCCTTGACAAGCACCCGTGCCAATTGATACGGAAGCACCTTGATGATGAGCAAAATTGAAGCATGCATAGTTTCCTATACAAGAATCGGGTTCAATCGATACAGAAATACCTTTACTGGTAGCAATCCATTCGCAAGCAGCATTGCCGATGCATGAACCGCTTCCAATTACTATGGAAATGCCTTCATTTGGTGCTATTTCCTCACACGCATTCTCGCCATTGCAAGAACCTGCACCCACAATGATGGATGCAGTTGAGGGGGCAAAGAGGCAGGCATTCGGTCCATTACAGGACCCTCTGAAAATGGTGCCTTCTCCAGCCCAGGAACATGGCGACGTCGGCGGGGCAAGTTCGTCATAGCAGCATGTTGCCTCACCGTTTGTCCTCAATAAGTCACACCACTCTTGGACCTCCTTTGAAGTTCCAGTACACGATTGGGACGTAAGGTCGCAGTCCCCTTGGGTCGTGATAGTCGGAAATTCTGATGGGAATTCACTTGGAAAGGCACTGGGTGAGCTGGTAGCTCTTCCAGTTTCAATCTCAAACACTCCCTCGCTTCTCTCTGCAATGCCAGCAGCGGTAGCGCGAAAGTGATGCCCTTCGCCGGCTAGAATTGCATTGATATTGGTCGCATAAATGTTGCCGGTAACCGTCATGGAGGCCACCATTATGTCAAAGTCTCGTCTAAGTTCACGCGACATTTTGTCACTTTGGGGTTCTCTGCCATCAGCACGCATGTCGCCCCTCAATAGTTCACGGCGGCGACGGCAACCGTCGAGGGCGGACTGGTCAATGATGACATTGGAGACTTGCAGGTATTCCGGTTCACATGGGTAGCTTTCCAGTTGCTTTACAGAATTGAAACCATCAGAGAAGTAGATGGCAATTTGTTGCAGATCCGCGGCCTTCAAACACCGGTCATCAGAGCGACGAGCGTAAAACGTCCAGGAAACCGTAATTGACGGGCCTGTTGGGGTAGTAGGACATGGCACCTCGACCTGGACTGGCAAGCCACAAATGGTGGGATTCTTCATCCAAGGTAATACATCCTGCGCCCAAGCTAGGAGCGGCTCGCCGAGAAATCGACGTGCTGTCGCAGATACATGTCGATCCGGCATCTTGAAGACGCCGATTCTTCGATAGCTGCGAGGAGGAGGATGGTCTTCTAAATTCGTCGAGCTTGCGATTTATCGTACTGTTACCGAATATCGGGATCGGCGTTCCAAGGGCCTGGCATCCCCGACAGAGACCAACGACGCTGAACGTGGCACGGAAATTCAAACACCCTTGCATACTTTGCAAGTCCCGGTCGTGCCGCTGGCCTCCTGTTACGGTCGACCGCTGCAAGCTTCCTGGGACATACGTCAAGGAGATGGAATTACGAAAGTACTCGTCACAGAAGTCTTCCACCAAGCCGTTGTAGACATTTGCAATCGCATCTCCCAGGCCTTGAACATCTCCCTCGTTGCTGACAACCCACTCGAAAGCTGAGAATGCAAAGTTGATAGTTGTCGAGAACGGTGTTTGATCGACACAATCGACTCTCGTCAAGCCTGATACTGCCCCTGTGACTGTGGTTATGTTGCTGATCATGGCCACCTCCTCCTGTATAATTTCAAGCAATGAAACCTGCTCGAAGTCAGTCACAATCTGAACCGATCCGATCGGGCAGAAAGGGATTCTAGTTCCTCCCCTATTATGTCTCGCAAGAACCTAATCTCAGTCGAGGAAGTTTCAGCGGGTTCTTCACTGCTTACCCAATCGATTCGTCTGCGACCATCTGCTGCATTGTTAAAAATGAGCTCCGATGGGCACCCGTTGCACACCCCAAATGCATCAAGTAGGTAGAGACCTGTTTCCTCCACAACTTGAATCGTTGGGGCCGCGGTAGGAGCGTCGCTGGTGTTAGCCCCGGACGCAAACGACCAAGAGAACGTAAACGTCGAGTCTGCTGTGGGAGCCACTGATGGCAGGTCTTGGAGTTGACGTCTTTCCGTCTCGTTGGCGGTTCTGTCGACACTGTTGTAGACAAAGTCGAGGTATACCTCGGTGTCTGTTACAAGGCCAAACAAAGCGTTACACATAGTGGCATTCCCTCCTCCAATCAACCTGTCCAACGTATTGATGTACGCTCTCTCAAGGATCTTTGCTGTTTCGACGGGATTGAGAGTACCGTTGGTGTCTTGGACTTCCAGTAATGCACTGGCTGTAAAGCTCGTCCCGAAGTCACAGGTTGTGGTATTGCCAATGCACGGCAGGAGAAGATCTTCTTGTTGGGCGAAGGATAAATCAAGAGCATCGGTGACATCAGCTTCCAAAGGAGGACGTCGCGGCAGAGTTGAATTGCAGGTGCACGTTCCGTCTTGTTCTTCCTGGTAACGGCGAGTCTTCATCTCATTCGACGGTGCATACAAATGTCTTCGTGATTCATTGAAACCTGTGGTCTCGTCCTTGCTCGAGAATTCAGGGAGTCCGTATACGGTTGTGGAAAGCGGATCACAACCGTAGCAGACCACAGCGAGTTCGATCTTCAGAGGTAGGCTGGTTCCGCCCGCCCTCAAGTCACCGACGTCGACAACTTTGGCAGATGTCACCTCCAGGTTGAAGGGATCACACACTGTACTTCGAAGACTGTTGTAGGCAGTGACGTACGCGAAACCGATGGTGTTTCTATCGTCGGCGGATAACTCGGGAGCGGCCCCACATGTGACCTGTAGCTCCAGGGTGACGTTTTTCTTGAATGTGGAACTGACATTGCTGCAAGGGTAGCGATAGGTGCCATTGTCGACGATACTGCCCTCATGCACAACGATGGCTACCATGTCGATTTGTTGAATGTTTGTAATGTCGAGCTGCAGTCGCTCTGCGAGAGTGGTTTTGAACTTGTCGATCGTCGGGACATTGGCCTCAGCGACAACAGAATCGATTGGGCAATAACAGTTGGACTTTGTCCTGTTGATAGCTTGAAGCTTCCTTTGTGGATGATTTTCCGTTGCGTCCTGTCGTGATTCGTCGAGGCGTCTTCTTGTGCTCGTATCGTTTCTCGAGAATAGACGACTTTCACATTGAGAACAAACCCCGTCGATATAAAGAATTGCTGTAAGCCGCTGAGGACTCGTGGTACTACCACCAACGGACGTTGGTGATTCTGATGGAGCTGATGTGGTCTCGTTGCTATTGTTGCTAAAAAGAAAAGCTTCACTTCCATTCACAAGACTATTCGGCACGGAAAATTCAGCAGGAGACGACCCAGAAGTCGGCATCTGACCAGAGGTCTTTTCGTCACTTTCATGGAGCCGCTTGCGATAGGTTTCTTGAAAAACGACGCTGACGGTGTTGACGACCCGAAATTCGGGGTAGCATACTTTGGGATTATCAGGCGAGTAAAGGTCGTTCAGTGCCTCTTGTGCCGACGATCCAATCAGCTTACTTGAATTCCTGGCTGCTTCTGCGTCGGCAAAAGTGACTTCAAGAGCCGACACATGCAGCCACGACGAGATCGGAACAGTCCAGGAAGGGAGCTATCGTGGTCAAACGGATACGGAAGTGTTCCATAAACTCAGCCTCTGTAGGTCCTCGGTTGCTTGCGACGATAGCTGTATTGTTCGATTCCTCTGGACACAAGCATGCTGACTCGTAGCGGGGTGTCTGTCCCGGAAGATCGAACAGCCCAATTTTATCCACGTTACAACCGTCCTCTGACTGTTTGCAACGGAGACCCCCCATGACTTTTATTTCCAAGGTCAACGAGGAGCCGCCCTCATACGACGAAGAAGGAGAAGTTCCTTGATTGACGATCTCGACGCTAGAGGCCTTACGGAAGTAAGGATCACAATATCGTTGTTGCAACTTGGTGTATGAGGCCATCAAGGTATCTTCGAGTAGCCCTTTGTCGTAGTCGCTCAAAGAGCGATAGGTTCCATCGGCTGCAGGGCCCGCGCAGATCCCTGGACTGTTGAGCCCCACGAGAATATGGGAAACGAAAGGGATTTCTTCCGAGAGAGTGCACTTGATTTCTTCTTCGTCTTGGAGTTCTCTACTCATGTGATGATCACCATGAGACCATTTCTCGTCCACGAACGTGCTGGTTGGGTTCTCGCTGGATTTTATGGCACTTGTAGAGTCCAGCAAGATAGGAAGATGATGTTCGTCATCCGCTGCTCCCTCTTTTTTGGTAGCGACCCGAATCTCTTCTTTGTTTCCAGGAATTTTCCCTATCATCTCGCTGTTGATGGTGGTCGTGTCCTTCTTCTTTGTTGTGCCGGCAAAGCTCCTAGTAGTACTAGCAGCGCTCACCCTAGTAGCAATACCAGCAGCAGAAATTGTAGTGTCGTGGTAAAAATCGATGTTCTTGTTGTTCTCGGACGGTTCGGAAACATAGCTTTCTTTTCCAGCATCGTAGGCCAACAGCACCATCAGGACACTACTACTAATGGCTACTATCGTCAACAGGCGCAGCGCGACGCGGTTCTTGAATCCCTTAGTTAGACACCCAGCACGACGCCGGAGCATGGTGGTGCGGCTAGTATCGGCGTGACCTGCTGCTGCTGGTGGAGAAAAAAACAGAATAAGAAAATATTAGAATCAGGGTACTAGTAGTAGGCGGTGATGAGGCTTTTATGGAGAAGAAGAACGAAAATAGTAGTAGACCACGATGGTGGCGGTGGCGGCGGTGGCAAGGGCGACAGCCAGTACGCGATGCTTCTTCCATTGTACAGTCGCACCTACGTACCTACCGGTACATGCATGAGTTAATAACAATTGTTTATTTTCTAGCATGCTTTTGCGTACAACACGAGTTCACGCGAGGGGCGCATTTTCTGGGAGTGTGGCATCGCTCCGAAGCGAAAAAGTATATTGCGGTCTTCTCGCGCTCTCTCATTGTATTAATAGGTATGCACCGCCAATGGTGCTGTTTTTGAAACGCGTCTTATAAAAGTCCGACGATCAATTGCTTCCATGTCGTATTCGACTGGAAAAAGTTCACTAGGTGCGGCTGATAAGGACGATGGTGTTTCCTCCTTGGATCGCGAGGAGGACATATCAACAATGCACTCTTTCACAGATGGAAGCAGTGGTGATTTTAAAGTCTTCGGCGGGAGTAGTCGAACCGGGTCGACCGCTCTAATGTCATCGTTTTCTGCCTTGCAACCCCAGAAACGCAAAATCAATGATTTGTCAAGCTTGACAATCGATAAATTGACCTTTGGTTCTCTCGGAATACACGGAAGGGATCGGGAGATTGCGGTCCTGAAGAGTCATTTCGATTCACTACTTGAAGCATCGTCAGAACGACGCTTAACGCTCATCTCTGGGGCCAGCGGGAGCGGAAAATCCAAACTAGCCGAGACACTTCATCGTCGCGTAGTCAGGCACAAGGGACTTTATGTCAGGGGTAAATATGATTTGAATATGAGAAGTGAACCCTATTCGGGGATGGCGAGAGCTTGTGCCGAGATTTGTGGGGCCATCCTCAAATTTCGTGAGGAAGATCCCACTAAATTCCAAATGCTGTGCAAGGAAATAGGAACTGTGCTGGGATCGGAAGCATCTTTGCTAGCCCACGTCATCCCTGTCATTGAAGAGGTTGTTGAAAATAGTGTGACTAACGGAACATCGTCGCCACAGTCATCATCTGGTGACGCCAAGAATCGGATTCAATTCGCTTTCTTACGGTTCTTGCGCGTTGCTTCAAAACAATTCTTCCCACTACTCATAGTACTGGACGATCTTCAGTGGGCGGATAGCTCCTCTTTGGATCTTTTGGAGATGCTCATGCTGGATCGGCAGAACCCGAAATTCATGGTCATCGGTATATATCGATCCAACGAGGTAGACGAGACACATATCTTCTACAGATTCCTACGTGAGCTTGAACAAAGAAGCCAGGACGGGGACTTTATTCTTAGTCGTCTGGAAATCAACGATTTGGATATTGAGGCTGTTCATGAAATTATCCAAGATGTACTCAATTGTCAAGGGGACTCACGTACGTTAGTTCTGGCACAGATATGTCTTGACAAGACGAATGGGAACCCCTTTTTCCTTCTTCACTATCTGGCCATGCTGTACAACAAGAAGCTTTTGCAATTCAATTTCGGTACCCTGTCCTGGACTTGGAACGAGGAGGAAATCGAATCAAGCACTCAAGCAAGCGATAATGTCGTCGATCTGCTGAAAGGGAAAATGCTGGGTCTCCCCGCCGAGCTCTTGAAACTGCTCAAGCTAGCATCCTGCCTAGGCTCTACATTTGAGGTGGAGACACTGCAATTGTTGTGGGTTAAATTCAACGTCGATGGCTCATCAAGTGACGATTCCTCGTTAATCGCCGGTTTAACGCGTCTTGAAGCGGAAGGGCTGTTTGCCAAGGGATCCGAATTGCCCCCTCGTCGTAGATGGTGTCACGACAAAATTCATGAAGCTGCCATCGAGCTTGTCCCAGAAGATGAGCGGGGTGCTTGGAAACAACGGATAGGGGAGATTCTTGTGTCGGAGCTCAACGAGGAGAAGTTGGATTCTGCAATATTCGTTGTGGTTAACCTGCTGAACGAGGCGCCCCTTGATTCAAGCAATGCTGAATCACAGCTGACGCTTGCACGGCTGAACCTCGAAGCCAGCCAGAAGGCCATCAAAGTCTCGGCGTTTGAGAGCGCCGCAAAATACGCAGGGAAAGGGATAGAGTTGTTACCGGATACCCATTGGAAGGAGCAGTATGGGCTGAGCTTAAAGCTTTATTCTACCGGGGCGAAGGCGGAGGGATGTCTGGGCAATGTCGAGACGGTAGAGCGTTATTACAAAGACGTTTTGTCGCAAGAAGACCACCCTCTCGATGACAAGTTGGAAGTTTATCACTCTCGAATCGACAGTCTATTGGCTTGTGGAAAGGTGCAAGAGGCTGCGGATCTGACGTTGGAAATTCTTGCAAAGTTCAACTGTCGATTTCCGAAGAATCCTGTTCTCATTGGCTTGGAGGTTGTTAGAAATATCATCGGCATCAAGGCTACAATAAAGTCTCGAAATCCGGCCGACCTTCCACGGATGACCGATAAAACAAGGGTCGAGCTCATGAAATTTCTTGATAAGCTCGGAGACACTTTTTACTTGCTGAAGGATGTTCGATTGCCATTGCCTGTTTTTCGAACCCTCAATTGGACCATGAAATACGGGGTCTGCGAATATTCGGCTGTTGCTTTCGCTACAACCGGAATTGTTTTGACCGGCGTATTACATGATATACAAGGAGGCGCAATATACGGGCAACACGCCCTTGATCTCATGAGGGGATCTGGGTCCAGACTGACGGCACCCCGAGTAATGTTTTGCGTTCACTCAGGTCTTCTTTCGTGGACGCAACCCTTTAGGAGTCAGACGAAGCCCCTACTGGAAGCATACGATTTGGGGCTACGAACCGGGTACGTAGACAGATGGTATTTGTCGCGGACTATATGGTTATGTCTGACACTTGATTGTCTTTTCAGCGACACGGAAAGCGCATGTTGGGCAGTTTTCCACTACATTTTACTGCAATTTTATTCTGGAATTCCGTTACAGATGTTGGAAACTGATATGTCTCTGTATGCTAAGCAAATGAAGGATCTAAAGCGGGAGCAGGCAAACAAAGCGTCCAATTTGAATCGTCAACTGTTTTTGAATTTGATGGGTATTGACAATGCCGAAGATCCTACACATTTTCCAGGGAAGGCGTTCAGCGGTGAGGACGTCGAGCAATCACGCGGCGATCATTTTTGGAACGCCCTTATCATCATGTATCAAGGAGTTCTTTGCACATACTTTGGTGAGCATGTTCGGCAGGTAGATTTCACGATCAAATTTGGGCACGATTACGTGGCGAAAAGCCATGTGGCGTCTCCACAAATCATGTTTGATACATATATGAAAGGCGTGTCATGTTTCGCTGTCGCCCGGACGACAGGAAAGAAGAAGTATGCCAGGCTGGCACAGATCTTCAGAGGCAAGGTCAGGAGGTGGCAGAAAAAGTGCAATCCGAACGTCAAGCACCACGAGTCACTACTGAAAGCTGAATTTCTCGCTCTGAAAAGACAAAATTTTCTAGCCGTCAAACAGTATGAAATTGCGATCCTTCTCGCGGCGAGAGGGGGCTACCAGCATGATGCTGCTCTTGCCAGCGAGCGACTAGCTGAATTTCAGATCGAGGTTATGAAGGACCTTGAGGAGGGCAAGTACCGACTTCGCGAAGCCATGAAATACTACAGCAGCTGGGGAGCCAATGCAAAAATTGGGCACTTGGAGAGGAAATATCCCGAGTTTCTAACGCCGCAGCAGCCCTTCGAAGTCGTCGCTGTCAAGTAAGGATGAGATACAAAAATTGGCGCGCCATGCGTCGGAGGTCGGCCATTTTCGCCTGCACGATTCAGTCAATCTACCGGTAGAATCCTTGCTCTGAAGAGCAGAAGACCGGATGGTGCAGTAGGCAGGTTGCGTGCTCTACAATAGGCATGTATTTGTGGGGCATGGAGGGTATTATGAACGAGTGACGAGTCGCTTTATGTTGAAATGGAGTGAGATGCCGTAAGGTCACTATGAACAGTGCAGTCTGCGACGTCCGAAGACATCGCAACCGAGAGCTCCTGCGCTTGAGGTCGTCGTCGGGGCAAAGTCTACTCGTGTTGAAAAGGAATAGGGAAAAGCTAACGTCAACCTAGAAAAGGCCCAGCTTAATAGTACATCGTTGTCGTCTTCGCATCGATGCTTTTCTTCATTTTTCCTTGCGTCTTCTTTGGCAAAGAACCGCCGTTGCTATTATTAGCCACCACGATAGCACGTACTGGAGTACTAAAGGATACTACCACTGGGTGCTGCGTTATTACTACGGCCGAGCGGCAAAGCAAAGCCCTCATCGACCGACGGAGGAACCACCATCGCTATTATTAGCCACCACGATAGCAGGTACTAGTACTGAAGGATACTACTACTGGGTGCAGCGTTATTACTACGGCCGAGCGGCAAGGTAGTAGTGTACTGTCCCGCCACCACTCCGGGGTAATTTCATTCAGAAGCGACAACTGTGATCATCGCCATTGCCTCCCAAAATGCAAACCCCACGGTGGTCAAGACAATAGCTTGATTGTTTGACATAACCACTGCCATCCTCTGATCATCATGTGGCTATGATGACTTAACAAAGGAAATCATATGAATTGTGCCTCTGAGGGTGGAGTGGAAGTATCATCAAAGTGCTCGACGGTCGTAGATGCTGATGGCCCCCACATGGATTCAAGATTCCGATCAGCCTCGCCCCCTCTTAGGCCTTCTTTTCTTTCTTCACTTGTTGCTGTTGGGCAGCAGCAACCATCTTTCCACTCTGGCCGAGGCCGCGCTGCATGGTAGTAGAGGGTCGACTCGTCTTGTTGTTGCCCACCGATGGATTGAGGACTGCCCCTGGTATCAAATAAAAAAGGATTCATTCAGCAGTGCAAGTATTCGGGGTGCGGTCACAGCACCCAATGCATGCCTGGCTGTGGTCACAGCACACAGCAATGCCTGGTTGTTGCAATCCACAAGAACGCCTGATGTGGCGGACGTGATGGGAGGGGATTCTTCTTCTTTGACTGTGCCACCAAGAACTACCACGGTTTTCTCCAACAAAAACAACGAGCCTCATTTTTCCATAGAATGGAATGATTCGTTGGCATTATCTGGACATGACAATGATGTTCATCACATCGGCAAGAAAGACACAACTGCGTCATCATGAGGAAGAAGCATGTTTTTTGTCCAAAATGCGGAAAATCAAAGTGTTGGGCCGGCGCGCTCGAAGGATCGCCAATCTCTCTGAGCTGGTGTGGCGGCCAGATACTTTCCGGAGAAGATTCCACGTGGAATCATTCGATTAAGTGCAGGCGTGCGAAAGATCTGTTCGATTACGGCGATTCGAATGAATGGTTTGAAGGTCATTCGGACGAGTCGACTAGTGACTCGAATCGACTGAGACTCACGACTCAGTACTACTCGCTGAAAGACTAAGATCCGGAAGGGAGCTAGTCTTACGGAAGCGACAAGATCGTAAAGACTTCCGTCAAGACTCAGACTAGCTTCCGCAAGATCAAGAAACGCACGATCGAAAGATCGCAAGATTAGAAAGTAGATGCTCAAACGAGCTCATAATACTAAGAACCAAACGTTCTAAAAGCAAGCCCATAACCTGTTTACGAACCGGTTATTTTAACAAAGATCGCTTCATCCATCATGAAAAGCAATCTCAAGGAGACAATGACCCAATTGACGGCACAATGTCGATTGATTGAAGCTTCGTTACATTTATTTATTATTTCACCACATTGAAGTGAACAAGCTTTGTCTACACAACATTACAAATGCAGGCGCCGCACTGCACGGCTCCCGAACCATCGAAAGATTCGCAGCTGCCGCTGCAAGACGCGGCACAAGCCGAATTCCAAATATCCACAGAAGTGGCCAGGGTTTTGCCAACGTCTTTGCAAGAATCCACATCTGCACAAGAACCCTTTCCAATCTTTATTACGCCAGGAGTTTTCACACCAACAGCATAGCACGAGCCCACATCCGTACATGAAACATCGCCAATCGTTACGGAAGTCGCCATGGAAGCGCCCACAACTGCGCACGAAGTCTCGGCGACACAGCTTTTATCTCCAATCCTCACTGTAGTGGCATCATTCTGGCCAAGCGCAAAGCACGCCTCGTTTCCAAGACACGAGCCGGCGCCAATTGAAATTGATACGGAACAGCATGAATTAGCAGCAATCGGCATACACGCCCGGTCTCCTTGGCAAGAATCCGGGCCAATTGATATGGAAATGCCCCCATTATACCCTGCGTTCGAGCACGCCTCCCCTCCAATACAAGAATTGCTGCCAATCGAGATGGAAACGCCTTCAATATAACCAATCGAAATGCAAGCTTGTCCTCCGTTACAAGATTTGCTCCCAATCGATACGGAAGTGCCTTTGGTATACGCAATATTGTTGCATGCATAGTATCCGTTACATGATTCGGCACCCACGGTGAAGCGAGAATCGGATCCGCGTGCCGCCTCTGTTCCTTTGCCAGACGAATCGAACCTGTTGCAAGCAGAGTCTCCGTTGCAAGAGTTGGGGCCAATCGATATAGGAGTGCCTTCATAATATGCAACCCCTTTGCACGCATAAGCCCCATTGCATGCATCCCTACCCACAGTGAGGGATGTAGACGCGGTCCCAAAGTTGCAGGCAGTCTGACCTTTACATGCTCCTTTGAAGATAGTGGCCTCTCCACCCCAGTTACATGCTGGCTCGGAAGGACAGAGAGGATCGATTTCGCAGCATGCGTCAGGACCTGTCAACAATGCGCACCAAGCTTTGACCTCAGCTAAAGTTCCAGTACATGAGTCTGACGAAAGAAGGCATGAATCCACAGTCGGAGGCTCCGATGGGAATGCACTTGGAAACGAACTTGGAAATGCACTTGGAAAGGTGGACGGCCAGGCACTGGGAGAGCTGGTGGCTCTACCAGTTTCGATTTCGTAAATCCCCCCGCTTCGCCCCGCAATACTAGCAGCTGCAGCGCGCAAATCGCCGCCTTCGCCCGCTAGAATTGCATTTAGATTGGTGGCGTAAATGTTGCCAGAGACCGTCATGGATGCCACCATCACGTGAAAGTCTTGACTAAGTTCCCGTGAAGTGTTGTCATTTTGGGATTTTCCACCGATACTCATGCCACCCCTCAAGAGTTCGCAATGACGACGGCAACCGTCTAGAGCGGACGGGTCGATGATGACATTGGAGACTTGCAAGTATTCTGGCTGGCATGGAAAGCGCTCCAGTTGCATGTTCGAATTGAATGCATCAGAGAAATAAGTGGCGATTTGCTGCAAATCCGCGGCCTTCAAACACCCATCATCAGAGCGACGAGCGTAAAACGTCAAAGAAATTGTGGCCGAGGGACCTGTTGGAACTATAGGACAAGGAACCTCAACTTGAACTGGCAAGCCGCAAATGGAAGGATTCGATGCCCAAGGCAATACATCTGGAATCATTGCTTCCAATCCAGCCCGTACCGCCCCCAGGCTGGGTGCACTTCGCTCAGAAATCGACGTGCTGTCGCATATACATGTCGATCCGGCATCTTGAAGTCGACGATGCTTCGATAGCTGAGAGTAGGGCTGTCTCCTGATTTCGGCTAGGTTGCGAGTGATCGTGCTGTCACCGAATATCGGGATTGGCGTTCCAAGGGCCTGGCAACCCCGACAGAGACCAGCAACGCTGAACGAGGCACGGAAGTTCAAGCACCCTTGCATACTTTGCAAGTCTCGGTCGTGCCACTGCGCTGGTACGGTCGACCGCTGCAAGCTTCCCGAGATGTACGTCAAGGAGATGGAATTACGAAAGTACTCGTCACAGAACTCTTCTACCAACCCATTGTATATAGTTGCAATGGCATCGCCCAGGCCTTGAATATCATTCGGATTGTTGATAACCCACTCGAAAGCCGAGAATGCAAAACTGATCGTCGTCGAGAACGGTGTTTGATCGACACAATCGACTTTCGTGAGACCGGTTACTGCTCCTGTGACAGTGGTCGTGTTGCTGATCATGGCTACCTCCTCCTGGATGATCTCAAGGAATGAAACCTGCTCGAAATCGGTCACAATCTGAACCGATCCGATCGGGCAGAAACATTCGGATTCTGGTTTCTCCCCTACTATGTCTACCAAGAACCGAAACTTGTTCAAGGAAGTTACATCGGGCTCTTCACTACTGAGCTGCTCGATTCGTCTGCGAGCATCCGCTGCATTGTTGAAAATGAGCTCCGATGGGCACCCGTTGCACACCCCAAATGCATCAAGTAGGTAAAGACCTGTTTCCTCCAGAACTTGAATCGTTGGGGCCACGGTAGGAGAGTCGCTTGAGTTGGCCCCAGAAGCTGAGGACCAGGAGAACGTAAACGTCGAGTCTGCTGTGGGAGCTACCGATGGCAGGTCTTGGAGTTGCCGTCGTGCCGTCTCGTTGGCGGTCCTGTCCACACTGTTGTAGACAAAGTCGAGGTATACCTCAGTTTCTGTTACGACACCAAACAAAGCGTTACACGCCATGGCATTGCCTCCACCAATCAACCTGTCCAGCGCACTGTTGTACGCTCGTTCTAAAATCTTCGCCGTTTTGAGGGAATCAAGGGTACCATTGGTGCCTTGGACTTCAAGCAGTGCACTGGCTGTGAAGCTCGTCCCGAAGTCACAGGTTGTGGTATTGCCAATGCATGGCAGGAGAAGATCTTCTTATTTGACGAAGGATAGATCAAGAGCATCGGTGACATCAGCTTCCAAAGGAGGACGGCGCGGTAGTGTTGAATTGCAGGTACACGTCCCGCCCTGTTCTTCCTGGTCACGACGAGTCTTCATATCATTGACGGCATACAAATGTCTTCGTGATTCGTTGAATCCTGTGGTCGCATCCTTGCTCGAGAATTCAGGGAGTCCGTATACGGTTGTGGAAAGCGCATCACAACCGTAGCAGACCACAGCGACTTCGATCTTAAGCGGTAGGCTGGTTCCGCCCGCCCTCAAGTCACCGACTTCGACAACTTTTGGCAGATGTCATCTCCAGGTTGAAGGGATCACACACCGTACGTCGAAGACTGTTATATGCACCGACGTACGCGAAACCGATGGCGTTTCTATTGTCGGTGGATAACTCGGGAGCGGCCCCACAGGTAACCTGTAGCTCCAGGGTGACGTTTTTCTTGAATGCTGAGCTGACATTGCTGCAAGGGTAGCGATAGGTGTCAATGTCGACAAAACTTGCATGTTCCACGACAGTACCATTATCCGGGTTCACCACTTGCTGAGTGTCAAAGTCGATCTGTTCTTCTTCGAGATCTCTACTCGTGTCATCAAACGAGCCAGTGTCGTCGTTCTGCTCTCGCTGAAGAATGTCCACTTGTTCGTCCCCATTCGTTTGTGGGTCAAGCATGCTCGCTGGGTTCTCGCAGGGTGTTCTGCTGGCACTGGCATACAATGAAACGATGGGAAGATTCTCGTTCTTTCCCCCTCTAGAGAGCTCCTGTTGCTTATCTTCGTTGATTGTATCCTTTGTCTTCCGCCCGTTTGCGACGCTACCCGTCGAAACAACGGCGCTAGAAACAGAAGTGGTAGAAGAACCACCAGCATCATGATAATATTCAATCTCGTTCTCGGACAAAGTCGGGTCTGCATTATGGTTCAGAGACCAAGGCTCTAAATAGTAGTAAGGGTCGGCAGCAACCACGACAATTGCGCAAATTGCAAATACTGCCAATAGGCTCAGTACAACAAGGTTGTTGGTAGTTGCGAATCCTCTTTGGTTGACAAAGCCAGCCTCCCGTTGTTGGAACCAGAATGCAGTGCATCTTTTGCGGCCTGAACAAAGAAGTAAAAAGACGAGGGGGTGGGGGGGGGGGGACGGCAGGAGTTAGTAGAAAAGAAATGGACAGTGGTGCTGGCGGAGGACTTTCTTGAATGCCGCCACCATTTACTATAAGAACGACCACGAAATTCTTCGGTCACCGATTAGCAGAAGCTTCATTCACGTACCTGTTTCTCCATTCATGTCGCCGCTACCTCTTTCAGCAGCTTGACTAGTCGCCGCGACGAAGCATTGTTGGCTCGAAGAAGCAGCCTTCGACAAAGAGCGTTTCGAGTCACCGCTGACCATGGTATCCGTCTTTTCTTTCGGTTGGCTCCTGCTGTAAGAAGAAATGAGATCGAAACAAATCCAGATGCACGTAGGAGCAAGAAGGGGATTCACAAGTCTGGCGAAATGGACGTAATCGACCGGCGTTCGCATTTCCAGGTTTCATGCCAGGTTATTGTGTGGCCGCTCAAAAACCGAATTTCGCCGTCGGGGCAATAGAGAGATTTCATCGACCGGCGTTCGCATTTACAGCCATATGTTGTTGGGCCGGATGAGGTGCTTTGCCGGTGCGCTCGAGGGTTCGCCAATCCATTGGTGGCGGCAAGACGCTTTCCAAAATAGATTCCACGTGGAAACGATCGAGAGGGTCAATCGCACAATCATAAAGCAGCCGCACCACGATGGTCCTAATAAAAGGATCTTGGCGTGATGGATCATTCATTTCCTCACGAAAGGATGAGGGGAGACATAACTGCGTTGTTAGCCTCGTAGATCCTGATCAATGATGAAGGCGAGTAGTGGATCAGTGACAGCCACAACACAAGGGCAGCAATCATCATTGCCGTCAGGAGGCTTGTCCGTGGCATCGAGTTACGGCATAGGCTTGAGCCTCTTGATGATTTTGTGTTGGACACCACATAACGCCACGTACTTGTTAACCTTTTTGGTTCCATCCCTAATCTTTTCGATATGCCACTGGGTGTCCCTGCGAATATATTTGCGAAGATAGTTAGTTGGACGAGGCAGCCGATAAATCGGACGGGGCAGAGCATAGCGAACGATGGATGGTCAAAGCACCCGTACATGGTAAGAAGGAGTCAGGCTTGATCTTGTTTATAGAAGATAAATAAACGATGACAACTCTAGTGTTGCCGTGAGGAAATCTCGGCCCAACACGCCCCTCCTGACTCAATGCATGGAGGCACGAAACTTTTTTAACTGCAATCCGAGCAACACGAGAGAATGTCCTATGAACGCTTTGGTGATTTTCGATGTATATGTGGTCTAACATCCGTTCTACACCTTTTTTCAGTATTACAGAGCCGTGGTTTCCAGCTCGGGACCCTCGGATTCTTCTACAGATAATCCAGAAGGCAATTTGCACCCATTCATCATTTCCATTCGTTTCATGGTCGCTTCATCCCTCATGTAGGTAGTATAGTTCGCGAGTCGCTCGGGCGTACGGTCCGGGGCACATTCCAAATGTTCATAGTTCGGCGGCGGGGAATCGCGCTTTTCCAAATGTGACAAGGAAGAATGGGGTGCGGGGGATATACTATCTTTGGAGCAGCCGCAGGTGCAATCTCTAAAGGCTGCCGAAACTGTAGAATCAATCATAGAAAAGAAAGAGACATTGGAGGAAGTTTTGTTAGATCAACATTCTTGTGGCAACAAATTAGGATATCCCTTCCATAGAAGTAGTAGTGCTATACTTGAACCACAATACTTACGATCTTCAAAACTGGAAAACACTCGGACCACTTTTCGCCGTAATTTTTCCGACATGGTTTCGCTCTTCAGGCGTTCCGACATGCGTGTGGCCGTAAAGGCTTCCACATCAAAGGAGCGTGTTCCACTAGAACGATTGGATAGCTCGGACGCGGTTCGTTTGTAGCCCATGACTCGATTTTTGGGTAAACTCGCATTCAAAAACGCCAGCAATATATCTTGCCCGTTCCGATTGTCCATGGTCAATTCAAAATAACCGTGCGACAGGGTGGTAAGATTACATTGGTGCGAATTGCCCTGTCCAAACATATCCACCACCATGATGTCGGCTAATGGAATGGTCACATCCCCCAGAACATTCGGAGGGGCTGTTACATTGGGCGAGTTGGTGGACGATATCCGTTGCCGCGGTCGACTCGAACTCCGGTGGCTATTCGTACGTTGTACCCCGCTCGCACTTCGAAACATAAATCGGTTTGGCATTGAAATGGGATCCGTGAATGATTCTCCTGAACAACAAGCATGAATCCTTACGGGTTCATTGGACGTCAAAACAAGCTCAGGACCATGTTGTTGAGGATTACGCCTATTCTGCTGCAGTCCATCAAAGCTGCGTGCATGGGTCATACCCACCGTTCGCGTAACTGCATTGGAATGGGGTGTCCTGGTCTTGTGCCAGACTCTCATAGTACAAATCATCTCCTGAGGCTCTGTAAATTCTTTTGTCGATGCCTGGGGGGAATGTCGGACGTGCTAAATAGCAACAAGGGTGACAAACGAGAGCCGTCAGTGAGTGGAACAATCATTCATTCAGCTGGACCCGGCAATGTTCAGGAATCAATCAATCGTGCACTACTTACACATCGAATAGTTACATCATCGGCGGCTAAGCATTCCGACGATCGCAACATTGTGACTAATACTAAAGCAAATGCCGGTGGTTATCAACGACAAAGATCGCTAAGGCGAATGTTGGCTATCGGGTGTTTGTTGTTTGTTTGTCGCTCTCGTCGTTCGTAGAATGAATGGAGTGCGGAAGGAGGGCGACTTATGCTTCACCTTCACACATACATCAACATCCACAATACAAAACCTTTCTTTCCGTCACTCTTTCTACACACAACAACGTAACTGCGTCGTGGGGCCAGCCACAATCGATCCCTCGACTTGGCGAGGAAGGGGCGCTCGTCTCGGAAAGAAGGTTGCCGCCTGGCGGGCTGTTGTGAATGTGTACCTACTGGTATCGGCATAGTCTATGCCGATTGGCACGTCGCAAAAATTGTCC
Organism: Nitzschia sp. DOCU1; assembly: GCA_951394045.1. Lineage (NCBI taxonomy): Eukaryota > Bacillariophyta > Bacillariophyceae > Bacillariales > Bacillariaceae > Nitzschia > Nitzschia sp. DOCU1. Next base: position 1,474,207 of record OX595995.1, on the reverse strand, counting down.
TAAAATCTACATACATGTAGATGATCATTTTGTCCTTTCATCCGTTGAATTATATGGCTCGCTGCAGAACGCTTCAATCCCGCGTCCGATCCGGACTCTCTGCTTCCGACTATCGGCTTGAAAATTTTGAAGCGCCGGCCGAGCGCTAGCGGGTGCGCTTTACCACTCCTACTCACAAAAACTCGAAAAGTTTTGGTTCGTGCTTGAGTTTGCTATGTTTGATTGAACCAAATCACAAAGATGTATTGCGACGATGCTTCCATCGGCCCCCGCTAACCACACGGCGAAAGAAGCAGACTTATGTCCAAAGTGCCAATCCGGCTGTAATGCCGTACAACGAGATTAAAAGGATGCTTTATGTAAATTCTATTTGTTGATGCTACGTATAGTGCATGAGCCTCTCTCATTGCACAGAAAAACAATCACAAGAAATGTTCGATAACCGTCCCTTGTATGCGCCATGACGTGCGTACTTGTGCCAGAAGAAAGTGCCTTCGATAGAAATGTGTGCCCCTGACGACAAGTAACGTGGTTCCCAGGCGATATTTCATCCCCCATTGAGAGCAAAGACTTCGAAGGGTTGTTGTGGTGTTAACAACTCAGGATATTTCCTCTCTAAGTGTTCTACTTTGGCCATGGCTCCCCAGCTGCTGTAGTATTTCATCGCCTCGCGGAGGCGGTACTTGCCCTCGTCCAGGTCCTTCATAACCTCAATTTGATATTCAGCTAGTCGTTCGCTAGCAAGAGCGGCATCATGTTGGTAACCCCCTCTGGCAGCGAGAAGGATGGCGCTTTCATATTGTTTAATAGCTGGGTAATTCCGTCCCTTCAAGGCTAGAAACTCGGCTTCCAGCAGACACTCGTGGTGCTTGATGTTCGGGTTGCCCTTGTCCTGCCACTTCTTGACTTTGCCTCTGCAGATCTGCGCCAGTCTGGCATACCTCTTCTTTCCGGTCTGTCGGGCGGCAGCGAAACAGGAAACACCTTTCAGATAGGTATCAAACATGATTTGCGGCGAGGCCACGTGGGTTTTCGCTTCATAATCGTGTCCAAACTTGATCATGAAATCTGCTTGCCGAACATGTTCACCAAAGTATGTGTGAAGGAACCCGTGATACAAGACGACAAAGCCATTCCAAAAATCATCTCCGCGTGACCGCTCGAGATCTTCGTCGCTGAATGCTTGCCCCGTAAAATGTGTCGGATCTTCAGCATTGTCAACTCCCATCAGATTCAAAAAACATTGGCGGATCGGATTAGCGACTTTGGTTGCCTGCTCCCGCTTCAAATCCTTCATTTGTTTCGAATACAAGAATATATCAGCTTCCACCATCTGCAACGGGATTCCAGAAAGAAATTGCAGTATCACGAACATGAAAATACACCAACAGGCGCTTTCCGTGTCACTAAAACAAACCGAGCGTGAGTCACGACGAAGTAGCGAAACGAATTCGAAACGCAAAATGCTCGTACCCTGTTCGTAGCCCCACATCGTATCCTTGCAGTAAAGGCTTGGTCTGGGTCCTGAACAGTTGTGTCCATGAGAAAAGAAACGGATGCACGCAAAACATCACCCGAGATGCCAAAAGTTGTGACCCAGAGCCCGTCATTAGATCAAGAGCGTGTTGTCCGTAGGTTGCGCCTCCTTGTATATCATCCAATATGCCAGTCAACATCATTCCTGCTGTGGCGAAAGCGGCAGAAGAATATTCGCAGACCCCATATTTCATCGTCCAATTCAGACTTCGGAAGACAGCCAATGGCAGGCGATCATCCTTCAGCATGTAAAAACATGTTGCGAGCTTATCAAGCAACTTCATTAGCTCCACCCTTGTTGTATCGGTCATGCGGGGAAGCTTGGCAGGCTGTCGAGACTTCATCGTAGCCTTGATGCCGATGATATTGCTCACGACTCCCAAACCAACGAAGACAGGATTCTTGGGGAAGCGGCATTTGAACTTTGCAAGGACTTCCAAAGCTAGATCAGCGGCCTCTTGAACCTTAGCAAGATTCATAACGCTGTCAATCCAAGTGTGATAAACCTCCAATTTGTCCTCAAGAGGATGGTCTTCTTGCGACAGCACGGCTTTACAATAACATTCCATTGTCTCGACGTTACCAAGGAAGCCTTCCGCCTTGGCCCCAGTAGAATAGAGCTTCAGACTCAGATCATAATGCTCCTTCCAGTGGTTTTCTGGAAGAGATTCGATCCCTTTCCCAGCGTATTTGGCGGCACTCTCAAACGCTGAGACTTTGATGGCCTTATAACTAGCTTCGAGGTTCAGTCGAGCCAGCTTCAACTGCAATTCGGCATTGTTTGCCCCGCGGGGCGCATCATTGAGCAGGTTGACAACGACGAATATCGCAGAATCCAACTCCTCGTCGTTGAGCTCCGACACAAGGATTTCTCCTACGCGTTGTTTCCATAAACCTCGCTCGTCTTCTGGAATGAGCTCCATTGCGGCTTCGTGAATCTTGTCGTGACTCCATTTACGACGTGGGGGCACTGCGGAGCCGTTGGCAACAATAAGACCTTCGTCTTGCAGCTCTTTTAAACAGATACTAAACAACGAATCGTCTATTGACTCGTCATCAGCATCAAACATGTTCCACAACAATTGTAGAGTCGCAACTTCAAAGGTCGAGCCTAAGCATGAAGCCAGCTTGAGCAGCTTCAAAAGATCGGCGGCGAGACCAAACATTTTGCTTTTCAGCAAATCCCCAACATTGTTAGTCGCTTGCGTGCATGATTCGATTTCCTCCTCGTTCCAAACCCAGGACAAGGTCCCAAAACTGAACTCCAAAAGATTCATGTCGTGAAGCATGGCCAAATAGTGAAGAAGAAAAAAAGGGTTCCCATTCGTCTTGTCAAGGCATATCTGCGCCAGGGCTAGCGTTCGTGAGTCCTCACCACAGTTAAGAACATCTTGGATGATCAAATGGACAGATTTGACGTCCAAATCTTTGATTTCAAGCTGACTCAGAAAGAACCCCCCTTCCTGGCTTTTTGCCTCAAGCTCCTGTAAGCACTTGTTGAAGATATGTGTCTTGTCTACCTCGTTGGATCGATAGATACCGATCACCATGAATTTTGGATTCTGCCGATCCAGCATCATAACCTCCAAAAGATCCAAAGAGGCGCTATCCGCCCACTGAAGGTCGTCAAGCACTATGAGTAATGGGACGAAATGCTTCGATACAACGCGCAAGAATCGCAAGAACGCAAACTGAATTCGATTTTTGGCGTCACTGGACGATGACTGTGGTGACGAGGTGGCACTAGTCATACCAGATTCAACCACCTCGTCTATGGCAGGGATGACTTGAGCTAGCAAGGACGCTTCTGATCCCAGCGCACTTTCAATTTCCTTTCGCAGTGTCTGGAACTTTGCAGGATTTTGCTCTCGACATTTGAGGATGGACCCAAAGATCTCGGCACACGCGGTCGCAATCCCTGAATAGGGCTCACTCCTCATATTCAAATCGAATTTACCCCTTACATAAAGTCCCTTGTGCTTCACCACTCCAGGGTGCAATGTCGCTGCTAGTTGGGACTTTCCGCATCCGCTGGCCCCAGAAATGAGTATTAAACGGCGTTCAGACGTCGCTTCAATTAATGAGTTGAATTGACTCTTAAGGACAGCGATCTCCCGTTCCCTTCCATGTACACCCAGCTTATCGAATTTCAACTTATCGATTGTCAAACTCGACAAATCATTAGTTTTGCGTTTCTGAGGCGACAGAGCGCAAAAGGCAGACAGACGCCCGGTTGCTCCACTGCCGGAAAAGGTCGACTGTCGTCCGCTTGCACCACTGCCGGAAAAGTGCCGTCCGCTTCCACCACTGCCGGCGCTATCATGGAACGAAAGCACCGATGATGATCTATTGGAACTATTCGTCGAGGAAACCCCACCAGACATATCGACCGAGATTCCCACCGAACTCGTTCCAGTCGAATGCGCCATTGTAACAATTAAGTTTGGTCCAAAGCAAGTTTCAAACACAGGTACGGAACAAGAGTATCTATTGTTTGCAAAGATTTCACGCGACTAAGCCAAGATGCAAATAGTACCGTCGCGTCGTTGATGTTTAGTTTCACCCCCGACGACATCACAAAGGCGTGAAAATTCCCTGCTCAGCTGTTTTCAGCGAGAGAGCGTTGGACAAATCTTCAAAATCGCTAAACGTGATCTTCGGCATATGAGTTGTGAGCAGTCTGGCGGGCGCGCTGCTTTAGCAACGGCCGCATGTATTTCAATAAGTATATTAAATAAGCCCTTCTGCCTGCCCGTATGCCACTTTTTGATCGTGCACAGCGGAAAAGGGAAACGCTTCATCACACCGACCGTCTTTCCATCACGGCATCATCACTTCATCATTCTCACCATCCACCTACATCCGACATCTCCATCGCATTGACGGATGAATGAATGTAATGGCACGAGGACTTTGGAAGAATCAAGAAGAATGAGGACGCCACTGTCACAAGAAACGTTGAATTTACCTGGTATGACTTTTGACGACGACACGCAGCACTCGCGGCTGATGCAATGAAGAAGCAAGCTCTCCATACATTGCATATGCAAATTTCTCGCGATTCTTCCTTCAGGCTTACTAGTTTACTATGCGACAGTATCTGGAAGAAAAAGAAGAACGGCCGTTCAGCAAATACAACTGGCACCACCACTATAAGGCTTCTACCGGTAGTAGGGAGGGTGATCTCATCGTTTCCACGTGGAAGCACTGCAGGAAATCGTCTGGCCGCCACCAAATCGTGCACGCCGGAAAACACGTCAGCCTTTTCAACGCCCTGCATGTTTCTTACGGCATTTTTTTTAGGCCCTATTAGGCCTAACGCATTCAATGACCACATTCTCCACATCATCGCCCTTCCTTCCGTCTCCTATTTCTTTCTTCCTTTCACGTCGGTTCCACAATTTCTAGTGGGTTGCGAACATCATCACCGTCGTCGTCATGTCAGAAAAGGTTAAAGTACACGTTCAATTCTGTGGTGGATGAGGTACGTTACTACTGTTGAAGAATAGCTAGCGCAAATCGGAATAAGGCACCCATAAAAGAAAACAGCAGCGAGGAAAAGAAAGCATTATGGTCAAAGGTGATGGGGACTAGCTAGCAGTGATCGCAGGTCTGGACCATGGATTCTCACCGATTCGTCCTTTCGATATATCCTTTCTTATTTTGCTGTTGCTGTAGGCTACGGGCGGCAGTTTATGCTGCTGCGAAAATTTCTCTCAGAACAAAGTTTTGCCGACAAGATTGAGGTGGTCGGCATCAAAGACGATACCATCACGGGAAACTTTGAAGTTATGATTGGTGACGACAAACAACTGGTACACAGCAAGCGTACCGCAGGTCAAGGAAGAGCCGAATCAGCCCAAGAACGGGCCATGATTTGTGAATTCATTGAAGAATACTTGGAGGACCTGTAAAGAAGCAAAAACTAAAAGGAACAAACGTGGGTCGGCGACAAGGAATTTGAGTGTCTAGGGGGAAACAAACGAAAGAATGACGGCAATACTTTGGTCGAGTGGTCAAATATTGTCTGAACAAAACGCTAGAATGATTGGAATGCAAGAGAGAAAGCATCAAAACGTTGGTGCGCATTCCAGTCGAGATTTTGCGTTTTCGAATGTTTTGCCTTGGGTACATGAAGGACGGTTGCTGCGCTATTTGTTCAAACGATCGATAAATGGTCAATAATATCATTTTGTAGACTATTTGAGCTGTGTGCCTCTAGGAGTTGTTGTCGGCGGGTTGTAAACTATTGGTGTTCAACGAATCACTGCCCCCTTCCCCGACTGGAGATCACCTACCTGCAGCTGCTTCTTGTGTACTACGATTCTGTACTCAGAATATCATTATTCCGCTAGAATAAAATTACATTTGTTCATTTTCATCATCATCACATGCAGGGAAAACCCAAGTGCTGCCTCGGCATGAGGCGTGCATCAAGAAGACCTGTTAAAGAAAATAGCCACCCGTAGCTTGACCATGACTCGCGTCTGTGAACATGCTTTCGAAGTGCGAACACACAGCCCCTGCAATCATGGGGATGAATGCCGACGGCGACTCCCAGCTGCGGTGTGTACTGGGACTGCCAGTGTCCCAGCCAGTCAACAACCTCCGTCTCACTCACTCAGGCGTAGGACTACCAAGTTTTTTCGCAACGTCCTTGGCGTCTGAGAGAGAAGACCGTTCGGATTCTTCCAGTCTAGCAGATTCGTCCTTTCCTTTTTGTGTCTGTGCCTTCCAAAAGGCCAATTTCTGTTCTAAAATTGGGAGGACTTGGTCTTGAACGCCAGTTTTTTTCGCAACCTCCTTGGCGTCTGAGAAAGAAGAGCGTTCGGATTCTTCCAGTCTAGCAGATTCGTCCTTTTCTTTTTGTGCTTTCCAAAAGGCCAAGTTCTGTTCTAAAATAGGGAGGACTTGGTCTTGAACGCCAGGTACAATCTTGCCCAATACCTCAAAGGCAGGATGGACGACGAACTTGATGAATCCAATTTGGGAATCGGCTCGTTGCGTCGTCATGCGATCACAAAGTGGACTCACAGGCAAACCCAGTCGTTTTTCTTCATCACCTTGTTGAAAAAACTCTTCCAAACAACGATCTGTCCATTTTAATGACGTCTCCAATGGTTTCGCCGGGTTCGATATATCCGACAAATGCAGGATAAAATGTAAAATTTGCCATGCATCTTCACTATCGAACTTCATGGGTTGATCACGATGTCCAGACAGACTGAGCCGCGTTACTTCCTTTTGAGACAATCGAATACCCTTGATCTTGTTGACACTGGAAAAATGATGGGTCATGTCGGTATCCAAGACCGATTCAATAATCATTTTTCGTGCCGCCGTTACTTGTTCCCGCACCATACCTTGAAAGATATTCATCGACATGTCCTTGCTAGTACCCAACAAGTACCGAAAGGCCAAGGACGCATGCATATTCTCCAATACGCTCTTATCATTGTATTGAATCGCAAGATCCGATCTCGAGTTGACTTGAAAGGAATTGTTTTTACCTGGATGTCCCATGTCATGAATGACCGCCGCCAATAACAAACTGAATAATTCCAATTCGGCCCCTGCCAGTTCCTTGCCATTCATACCCCAAAGAATTGCATGCAAAGTTTGCAATACATCCGCCGCATGAATATTGTTGTGATACGGATTAGTCGATACGTAATCCTTTTCGACCGTTCTCAAAAAGTTGACGAGACAATCTTGAGGAACTTTGAACGCATCAACGTAGCCATATCCCAACATATCATCCAAGCTATCGGTTGAAGCGGTGGGTGGTGTGGCTGCTGCCGTAGCGTCGCCGCCGCCATCAGTATTGGCCTGTTGTTGTAATTTACGGACTTGTTGTTCCATGACGTATTGACTGTAAGGACTGGCCAGGATGGCCCATCCCACAAACAACAGAGGTTGCCCATTGGTCAATTGGTCAATTTCAAAGATATCATAATCCCATTTTTGTAAGTGTTCCCAGTTCAATAGAGTCGCCAATTTTATTTGCTGCGCGGCATCCAATCGTGACCATTCCGGCAATATGTAGGCTTCTTTATCGCGAACCTTCATTCTCCTGGAGGAACTCGTTTTGATTTGCAATCGATTGATGAATCGACTCGCATTAATGACGTTGAGTACGCGTTGTTTGGCCTTGACACGTCTGACACCCGCATAGGTCGAAAGGATGTAATCGCTTGTCGATCCGGGTTCCGGTTCATCCTTGAGCAATTCCTTGGGAATGTGAGCCTTTTTGTGATTGTCATCCCGAAAACTTCCCCACAATAACTGTTGGACCTTGCGCAAGCCTTCGACTTGCGCTTCGCTCAGAGCTTCACGGGCCGCCCCACCTGGAAGGAGGACGGAATCAATCACGGCCAAGCCTTCTTCCCAATCGGATATATCTTGTCCGTCATCCCCAAAGAATTGTAGCAACGAATCATGATTATTGGTCGAAAAGGTATGTCGTATAGAAGACATGAGATCCAACAATTGAACGCTCGTACGGCGGCTGTTCAGATTGCTATTTCGTCTGACGGCATCTGGAGACGTGTCGTCGCCTGTGTCTAAAGGCATGCTTGTACTTTGTAATAGAATTTCTCGAAAGGATTGTGAAAATTGTTCCAGCGCTTTGTCAATGACAACTTCCTTGGGACTTCTCGTTGCCACACTGTGTTTAAGGGGAGCAAGGTTGTCGACATCGCCGATCGATGTGCTGCTAGCATGACCCCACTCTTGTTGTTGTTGTGCTTTGGTAGCATCCTCTTTCGAATTAGCATTAGCCGCCCCATTCGCTTCTTCTTGTGGTGCAAGTGCCCCCATGTCATCTAGAGACTTGTCATCTTCCTCGTCGTGCATTTTGCCGCTGCTAATGTTGCTCTGGCCGTTGCCCTGAATGACTGCAGCGATTTCCAGGCGATGACACGTATTTGGAAAAGTGGTATGAGGAAGCGCTGGTCCTAGAATCAGCAGTTCCAGGACGAGACTTGAAAGCAATACAAGAAGCACACAGAGACGGGAAAGGAATCGGCGGGAACAAATGATGCCGGGCGTTTCAGGGGGGTGAACAAAAACGAAGATGTATAACTCCGAGTCAAGACCCAACGGAGAGAGTCCAACAGTCAATCAATCGATCTCAGGCAGTTGAATAGAAGTCTCTGGTGACGGCGCCGTCGTTTTCGGATGGATCCAACAGGCTGCAACGTAGGATTAGCAACAGTATCGTCGTATGCAAAAAGCTTGGTTTGCTGGATATTCAAAGGTGAGAGACGATTCCATTGACAGTTGACTTCGTTCCGGCGTTTTGGCTCCGCATTTTTACTACATATCATACGCCACGATATGGATGACCGTGGTGGCGGCAAGCCATCAAAAGCTATGAAGGATTCCAGATTCCTATTTCGCACGCAGTCCTCTCGCGCCGCCGTCGTGTTCGCTTTTCCCATGTGCATTCAAAGTGGTCGTCTCTGTGAGCGACGTCCTTCCCGTCGTCCACCCTGTCATTGCTTCTAAATCTGCACCCCACCGCACCGCACCGCGGCGCTAAATAAGCTTCTCACCCCATTCTGTTTAGGTTGTGCTCAAACACTCTCTTATCTCCACAAACCCTCTCATTTCCCTCACCATCACCATCATTATCGTCGATACTACTGATACTATGAAAGGCAACGATGGCCGTGCGGCTCGTCGCAAGGCAGCTCGTCGGATGGTCTTGGTGGGTTCGGGAGGCGCCCTCGCGTGTTTCGTTGTGTTGTTTGCCTTTGGATTCATTGGAATTCCCTTGAGTAGTCGGAATGGTCACCATGATTCTCGCTTATTGCGAGATCCCAATAGTGCTGCTAAACGGCATCATGAAGACGGCGATCCAAACTCTCAACATGGCTTTCGAGAATATCTTCAGGAACAGTTTGTGGGCAGCAAGAAGAAGGATCAAGCTCAAGTTCTCCAACAAGTCTTGGCGGCCGAGTTGCAATTGGTGGATTTGACCGTGGTAGAAGAAGAATTGCTGAGATCGCCCCCAAACTCCTATGCGGGCGTCTATGGCAAATTTTGCAAATTGGATTGGACCTTGAGAAAAAAGGATCCATCGGCAGGTACGTGGTTTGTAAGGTGATAATTCCTTTCTGCGCATGTCCGACTCTCTTTCTCATCAGTATGATTTCTTCGCAAAATAGTCCCCATGTTTCGTAATTTGGTGCAACAGTCGCTTGATTGTAAAGAACATCAATATACTTTGAATCTCAAACATGTGGCCGATTTGGCGCGACATCAAGATGAGATCAATGGAGCTACGTCTACCTCTACCACCACACCCAAAGTGTTGAATTTTACCTTGGCCACCTTTCACGAAAGTCGTTGTGGTAGTACATTAGTGGCCAATGCAGTGGCTGCCATGGATTCCGTGAAGCATCGTTCGTATAGTGAAGCCCAACCCCCCTCTTCCGCCTTGTTGCAAGTATGTGGTCGAAACTTTTCTCGATGTACTCTGGAACAAGCCGCGTTAGTTTTGAAAGATGTCATTTATTTGATGAGTCGTTCCAATGATCCCTTGGAAGAACGAGTCTTTTTCAAATTTCAATCCGCTACTACGCACAGTCTCAAGGTCTTTCAACAAGCCTTTCCTCAACAGCCTTGGATGTTTGTCTATCGAGATCCGGTTCCGGTCATGATGAGTCACATCAAAGATGATCCCTTGTTGCAAGGCAAGGCCAATTGTATGAGATCCCATATTAATCCACCCCCGGAAATTCAAGCCCTTGCTTCGAGACATGGCTATTCATCGGCTCGCGCCCTGAGTATGGAAGAATATTGTGCGGCTCATTTGGCGGCCATTACCGAATCGGCTGTTGCGAGTTTGGCGCAAGACGAGTATTATGGTATTCCTGTCAATTATGAACTCTTGCCCGATTATTTGTATACGACCGTCTTGCCTCGCATCTTGGGACGATCTTTGGCCGGCGCCGAAATTCAAAATATTCAAGCCATTTCTCAACATTATAGCAAGGGCACGGGCGCCAAACATGGAGAATTTCAACAAGATTCCCAAGCCAAGGTCAATGCGGCGTCACCGACTGTCAAGGCGGCAGCTTTGAAATTTTTGCAACCCTCGTTTGAACAATTGTCTCAACATCGAGCCAAGATATTATTAGAGACAGCGGTGGCGTGAAAAGAGGAACGGTACTAGAGCGAGTACTCTACTAGGATCAGCAGGTTAACGGTAGTACATTAGTAGATACGCGACACTACTCACCTTACACTACTTGCGAGCTAGGCTAGCTATATTCCTGATAGCAACTGGCTACGAAAAGTCAGCTTGACTAGTTTCCACCCCACTTCTCCTTCCTACTGTACAGCCTGCCTCTTGGATGGAACTAGCTACTAGGCATACTACTTCGAGTACTACTGCCATGACGACGACGATAACGCATATGCTGGTCGCCGATGGGATACCAACCTGGGGGACGACCACTAGTAGCCCTAGATAGTCTCGCTTTCGTTGCAAATGACAAACTAGAAAGAATAAGAAGAAACGTATTACATATCATGATTTTGTTTACAACATGATTTCCATGGAAGCATTGACCACAAATACACATGTAGCTGTCCATTTCCTTCATTTCTGTACTCGTTGACTGGCACCTAGTCATCGACAAGAATGAGTAGCACCCACAAGTCTCCTCGTCTCTTTCCCCTTCCACCCACACTCCTTTCCTTATTCCATTTTTTCCAATAATTTGACTCGATCCAATATTTCTCGTTTGGAGGTTTCTTCGACCTCCCCGGCCAGCATGAATTCATCCAAAATCGAATAGACCTTGTTGAAATTAAAGACAATATCCAATTCACACACATTACTGAAATAAGCGTCCAACAATTCCACAAATAGGTGGATGGTTTCCAAATAACTCAATTCATTGTCTTGGACATCAACCGCAATGGTAAAAAACAATCCCGCATATCTTCGATAAATAATCTTGTAATTGTTGTATTCAATAAAGTTGGTGTATTTCTTGTCGCGTGCTGTGACGAGCCTGTGAACTTCGGCTTCAATGCGGACTTTTTCCGTTTCGGCAGTCGTGGCCGCACCAGAACCCGTCGATGTGGGGGGTGGAACGTACCATTTCGACAAACGAGTCTTGCCTTGTCGATTTTGGAGTAAAAAGAAACGAATCTAAAGGCAAGAGTGAGTGAGAGACAAAGAGTCTCGAGTACAAAGGTCCTTCTTCGACGCGATAGACATTGCTCACCATTGCTGTAATGTAATAAGTGCAGTATAGGAAGCTTTATGAATCTTCAATAATGTACTGGGGTGTAATGTAATGTGATGGAGTGGGATGACTACTAGCTAGCCTTTTTCGTTGTGAAGAGGACAGGCGTTGAACGTTGCCCCGTTGCAAAGGAGCGGCGCCATCGTCGCTACACTTTTCGAAAGAGGGCACTTCCGTGTTTTGCGGAGGCAGGCATGTCCGTTGAGCGCGCCGGCAGGCTTTGTTCGAATGAGTCAAATTTCGGAGTCATTCTCGTCAGTCACGCTCCCGAATGGATGAGACATTTTGTTATTGCCACCATCATCGCGACGATGACCATATCGCAACACTGCTGCATCAGGAACCTCTACTACTACTAGTTGAGAGCAGCAGCAGCAGCAGCAACACACCAAACGTCAACTTGTTGCTTCTCAACGACCCAGTTTCATTCGGGCGGCTATTTCTTCTTGGACAGAGACACAAGGCGCTCTTTCTCCGAAGACGACGAGAGAAGCCAAGAGTTTCCTTCTCCCACATCAGCAACCCCAGCATCAGCAACAGATTCGTTTCCTTCTTTCCACATAATGAGAGGTTCCATTGCCCGAACTCGATCGGGTGACATGCCCGATTTGTCACGACGTCGTGGCGTGGCGACGTCGGACAACTCGAGACAAACCCGCATGATTGCCTATGTGATTGGATGTTTGGTCTTATATGTTGTTTTGACAACGATTTATCAATCGCATTTTGCCGGCATGTTTGTTCCCGACATTGAAACCGACGAAGAAGGACGAACTCGTATTCGACGACGACCTCATCGACACAAGACCAAATTGGATCCAAGTAAACCAACGTACGTCTATGGGGGTTGTCGTTGTCGTTGTCGTCTCCATCACATGATTGCTTGGCGCTGACGCACTTTCTTTCCTCGGATGTGTTGTTATCTCGTTATCTCTACTTGTTGTTTTGTTGGAACAATGACCTTTGCTTGTCTCTATTTGTGTGTTGATGATTCGTCTTTGTCTTCTTTTTCAAATCAGTACGGAATACGACGCTGTCTTGGAAGGATATTTGACCATGATTGATATTAATATTCCTCCATTGGCATTACAAGGCACGGATGCCTATCGGGGTGTTACGGCCAAGTTTTGTCATTTGGATTGGAAGTTGCAACAAAAGGCTCCTCAAAAAGTTCCCATGTTTAATGATTTGATTCGACAATCGAGTTTGTGTGATTCCACATTGATTACCGTGGATTTATGGGATTTGGCCAAACAAGCCCGTGCCTATGATGATGAATTGACGGCCTCACAACAAATTTTGGCAGTCGCACCTACCGGAGTCATCTTTCACGAATCTCGATGCGGATCGACCTTGACGGCCAATGCATTGGCGGGATTTTCACCAGAACATTCCCGAGTGTATAGTGAATCGTCCGTCCAATTGCATGCGCTCATGGCTTGTGATACGAATCCATGTAATCCGGAACTTCACTCCATGTTACTGCACGATATTTTTTATTTGGCTGGTCGAACGGTACGCAAAGAACGACCGCAATACGTCTTTTACAAAATATCTTCAATTGGTACCATGCATATGGACAAGTTTACGGAAGCCTTTCCAACAACGCCGTGGATGTATTTGTATCGCGATACCGTTGAAGTGATGCAATCGCACTTGGCACCTTCCACTGTGGGTGGGTTGACGCGAAGTCGGGATCGACCCGTGTGTTTGCGATTGCAAAGTCAATCACGTCAACCCGCAACAACCGTCCAGATTGCACAATCCAAACAAAAAGATCCAATGGAATTGACAAGAGAAGAGTATTGTGCGACACATTTGGTAAGTTATCATTATGTGTGTGTCGGTAGAAGTATGAATCAATGGTTAGATGCATGGGGCGTTGTGTGGTCTTCATCTGGGATGTGGACCGTTTTTGACTCACCATGTTGTTGTACGTGCCTCATTAACATCTTGTTTGTTTGTTGCTTCGTTCCACAGGCCGCGTTATCCTTGTCCGCTCTTCAAGAGCATGACCGCACTCAAAAGGGTCGATTTGTGAATTACAATCAACTCCCCGATATTTTGTGGAACGATTTGTTACCCAACTTTTTCCGAGTTGCCATTGATGCGACCATGATCCAACGTATTCAGTCCATTAGTGAAGCTTACAGCAAAGACAAGGGACAAAAGGGCATCAAGTTTCAAGAAGATGGGGAAACCAAGCGACAGTCGGCGTCTCCAGAGGTTGTAGCGGCGGCCGGGACGTTTGCGGGAGATGTCTATCAAAAGTTGGAAAAGCTATCGGGGAAGACGGGTGGCGAAGGACAAAGAAGGCAATAACACTGTATTAAAGACAAACCTTTATACTTTTAGCCACAACACGAGTGGGCAAATGGACAAAAAACGACTAGGAGTTTATCCTTCTAGACTTCAACTGACTCCATATTATCTGCCTCCTTTTCCGACGGCTCTTCCCCCGTATCATCCGTCTTGGTTTCTTCAGCCGTAGAGTCTGTTGGATGAGCCGAATCTTCAGCGTTGCCCGTAACCGCGCTAGCAGACGCGGCATTCATTTTTGGGGCCGTGGGGTTTCGCTGTTTGCTAGCAACCCCACTCCAACGAAAACCCAAATCATCCAATAGCTTGAATCGCTCCGGGGTCATGCGAGATTTCTTCCCCTTGGCCATATTGGCATGTTCCAGTCGTTGGTTTCGGACCCAGTTCGCCAACTCGGGGTCTCTGGTGTAGCCCTGCGAATACAACAAACCATCGCAAAGTATGTCAGCTGTAACTCGAAGATGCACTAGTTCTATCCTCCATTAGGCTCACGCACCTTGGGGACCTTGCAATGGCCCATTTCAGCCTCAAATTCTTTGAGTTTCTTGAACAACTTGTCCCATTGAGCCTTTTGGGGCTACAAGAGAATTGTGAGTCAACGTACATTTAAGAAGCAACAGTCAAGCCAAAATATACAATCCGAACTCTTCACCAACTTACATCCCATTCAAAACCAATAGCTTCTAACCGAGAAATGCGTTCCGGCGTAATTTTCCCGCCCCCTGAAAAAGGAAGAAAAGAACATGTTGGTACATCGATAAACGCCGTATTGCAGTTTTTGATTCAGCAAACCGCGCTAATGGACTTACCAGTATCCTGAAAGACCCAATATTCAACGCGTTGATAGTGCACCCAGCGCCCTAGGCGCATGTTAATACTATACGCCTGTGGCACATTGGTGTGACCATGTTTCTCCTAGAGCATAGTCACGAAGAAAAAAGTTACAAAAGGGTTGAGATGGCAGCGAAGGGGGGCTTTTACTCGAAATCTAGCAGACCCCAGTACATACCTTGAAATCCAGTAGTTCTTGAAACATTGCATTCCACTTTTCATCATGCTTTGATAGCACTCTAGGAAGAGTATCGACTGGAATTGGAGCCGGGGGATGAGCAGCTACCTTGTCCGCAGAGGTTTCCCCGACGCCATCGTGTGGTGGAGCTTCGCCGCCATGTTGCGTTTCAGAGACGACTCCTTGAACCGCAGCCGCTTCGGAAAGCCTGGCGACTTTGCGAACAACGGCTATCCTCCCCACCCGACGAGCCCGCTTCCTATTTGGATTCTTTCTCGGCGGCGAGCTTAGATCCGGCAACATGCTTGTAGACGAGTCGTGCTTTTCGTCCTTGTCGTCGTCCAATTTACTTCCATCATCCGCGCCATGATGGTGCTCTTCGTGATCCATAGTACCATCCTCTACATCTCCAGTAGCGTCCTGGACGGCAGAAGCAATGGCTTCATCGTCCACGGGATGATGAATCGGAGTAGGGTCTACGCCGTCAATTTCCGCCATGTCATCGTCTCCTCCGCTCATCGTACTGCTTTTAGTAGTCGTACTGCGGTAAAGTAAGATTTCAAGGTAGGGAGCAAGGGCAACGAACGATTGAAGCTGAAAGGCCGATAGCACTTGTCAGGATCTTTGCAACGTTTGATCTTCAGAAAAAATGAGCCGTCGAGCAGAAGAAGGCGTTTATTGAAACTAAAGCAATACCTTTTGAGGACTGATAAAGTTCTCTCGCTTTGCTGCCTCTCCTCCTTGTGCGTCCGCGGTGTGGTGGAGTTGACGTCGGCAATCGGCGCCTACGGTAGGCTGTTTCTGTCCCATGAAAAACATAACATACATTTAAAACATAAAACATAACATACATACATGTGTAACATAACATAACAAACAATGGTATGTACGCATAAGTGAATGGTAGATAGATACATTCCATATGTCGCTGGCCTGTCTTCTGATTTTGGCGAAGAAAATCCCGTCCGTAGGACCGACTACGTTCCGCACGACGGCGAGTGTCGCTGAATTTGTCGGATGTGGCCCACAGGCGCGCTCCCCCGACCCAACGCACGGCTTTGGATCTTGACAATGATCGGCACCTCATTTTTCTCTTGTGGTGGATCCCTTGGCGACGCTCTGCGGGAATCGACAAATTCAATGCCATCGATTGATCTGTCATCATATTTTCTTGAAAGATCAAAGTGACAATCCCATCTGCAGCTACAGCGTTCCTCGTCCTCCAAGCAATTCAATCATCAAAATGGTCTTTAATGAATCGACGGCAAAGCTAGTGCTCTTTTGCACATTGGGATTTGGAGGTGAGCCATGACAGATCCTTTTGTACATCAACTTGGGTTCTAGAGAGATTAATCTGACAATTTCGTTTGCATTTTGGATCTTAGTTTGTGCCAATTTCCTTGGGATTACCAGCTGCGATCTTCTACGATACGACGTCCCGTCGGGAGGAGATGGCGGCTCGATTGGGTTGTTTTCCTATCGATCTGACGGTGACGGTGCGGGCCGATGCGTCACATATACAGACGAAACAGCAGCGGAAGATCCGACATTTGCACCAGCCCGCGCCGGCGCCATTGCATCTTTGATACTGGCTCTTTGTCTCTTTGCTTTGCACGCTATTCATTATACTGTCCGACCAATTCCCCAAAAAGATGTTGCGTTCTACACGATTGGGGCCTTTATGCAACTATCCTTGGCGTTGGTACAATTTCTATGGCGAAATGATTTGTGTGATACGTATGGATGCCACATGGGAGAAGGAAGCTCATGGAATGGCGTCGCTCACATTATGTATGTCGCGGCAACATGCATCAGCTTGTTCATTGAAGAGCCGCAGCGATCCAAGACGGGAGCACCGCTCAAGCAACTGGACTACTCCATTACATCACCATTTGTCCGACAAGCATCATCACGAAGTATTCTGGAGCTCCGATAAAGCACCCCCCACATGCGAAGTACCTAGAGTATGTACACAAGGGCAGAAAACCCATCTTAGAAGCGGCGAGTCACTAGTAGCATTTACAGTAGTAGCTCAGACACTTGAACAATTGCACTGCACTCAACTTTTTCAAATTGTCTGCCTACTACTACTACTACTTCTAATATCCCGTCAACTTGAAAAATCCCCGTTGTTCTTCTGCCACTGGAAAGCACATGTTACAACATTCGGGATTGTTGCATTCGATTCTGGGAACTGCCGCATCCCCACAATCGGCCCATAGCATATCCAATTCTCCAAAGCCGTCGGCTCGAAGTTCACAAATGGAGAGTGGCATGCTGCCCGTCAACTGATTTTCGTGCAGCAGCATCTCCTGCAGTTTGCTCAAGCTTCCAGTAACAATACTTGGTACGGGTCCAGTTAGAGCATTGCTGTAGAGTGATAGGATACTCAACGAGGATGCGCTCCCCAAGACGCCAGGAATGCGACCTTCGAAGCGGTTGTTGTTCATTGCAATCGTCTGAATAGAAAATAGTTCAAACAGGCGCGATGGAATAGTTCCAGTGAAATCGTTTTGTGATACATCCAGCGTATCCAAGGCAGTAAAATTCAAAAAGAAATCCCGAAGAGTACCAGTGAAATTGTTTTCGGCCAACGACAAGGTCACCAACGACGATAGCCGACCCAACAACAGTGGCACTGTCCCCGTGAATGCATTTGATCCCAATTGCAGCTCCTGTAGATTCGTCAAGGCCCCAATTCCGTTCGATACTGTCCCCACTAACGAATTCTTGTCCACCCGCAGGAACTCAAGCCCCGTGTTTTCCCAAATTGCTTCCGGCAACGATCCTGTCAGTTGATTACTAAAGGCGTGAAACATTGTTATTGAAGATGAACCCAGTTCCGGTGGGATACCTCCTTGGAAACGGTTGGCATCTACCAGTAGCCTTTCCAGGTTTGGTAATGCCATGATAGAAGAAGGGATAAATCCCGTCAGTTTGTTGTCGGACACCTGTTTTTTGACGAGAATGTAATATTCAGAGATTAGATACAATCAAACCAAATCTACGTGCGAACAAATGATTGATCCCAAGGTCATACTCACATAAAGCTCCTGAAGTGCCGCCATGTTTCCAAAGACCTCCGGCAGAGTGCCAGTAATTTCATTGCGAGCACATCGATAGACTTTCAGTGACGTTGACAATCTCTCTAAACCAAGCGGGAGAGTGCCTTTTAGGTAGTTCATTGAAAGATCCAAATACTCCATGCTTGTCAGCGTTTGAATTTCCCCCGGAATGGTTCCATTGAGTTCATTGTTTGCTAAACAAGAAATGCACGGTGAGAAGTGCATCGCATCCAGACGATGCCGAACAATTTGCGACACGTACCCAATGTCAAGTTAAGCACCTGAAACGTTTCATCGCATACCACGTTTACCCAATCGCATTCCGATTTCTCTACCAACCACCCCGTATTGTTGATCCATTCGTCTCCCTGTGTAGCGTAATACAGTGTAACTAAGGCATATTGCTGTTCCAACGGAGGAAAATTACAAGGATCGACGCCTGTACTCAAAAGCCACTCTCTTGCCTGTCCTTGAGGCGTTGTAGCGTTCAGTAAGACCGCGGGGTCAGTAACGCGTAGAAGCTTTGATGTCATGGCTTCCTCCGGAGACAGGTCGCTGCAGGAGCCAGCAGAGGCCGTCGGAGCACTCGACGGAGCTATCGACACAGATTCCGAACTAGACGGGGCGTGAGAAGGTACCAAACTTGGCATATCTGATGGAATAACCGAGGCTCCATCAACTGCCGACGTCGAAGGCCTCAAGGAAGGAGTCTGAGTGATGGGAAGAACGCTTACAGTTGGGGTTGGTAGCTGGGTTCCTGCGGCTGTCGGCCCACTCGAAGGCGATACCGACACCGATGGGGCGTGCGATGGTACGAAACTTGGCATATCTGATGGAATGGCCGAGGCTCCACCAGACTCCAACGTAGAAGGACCCAAGGAAGGAGCTAGACTGGGAAACTCGTTTGCAGATGATGTTGGATTAGACGATAGAGTTGGTAGCGGGGTTCCTGCAGCGATCATTGGTGCACTCGATGGGACGACCGAAAGAGACTGCAAGCTTGATGGAGCACGTGATGGTACAAAACTCGGCATATCGGATGGAATGGTCGAGGGTCCGTCAGGCTGCAAGGTGGAAGGACTCAAGGAAGGAGTCGGACTTGGAAGATCGGTCGTACCGCCCGACGGAAATGACGTAGCCGTCAGACTGGGAGAGTTTGTCGGCTTGCTAGAAGGACTGGGAGTGGGTAGGAACGATGGGAAATCAGAGGCCTCCCCTTGATTGTTGCTTGGTACCACCGATGGATGAATGCTTGCCGACGGCTGTTGACTTATTGACGGCGCTAACGAGGGCATGTCGGAAGGAATCGTTGAATTCCCATCCAGAGCACCAGAGGGGGCCAATGAGGGACCCGGTGAGACTGTGGGTGCGGTTGGTTCCGGTGAAACAGTCGGTTGTATCGTGGGTGGGCTTGTGTCTGGGGTGGATGGCGTCGTCGGTGTATTTGGCAAAGAGCCCTTTTTGGATAATTTTTGTAGTTTGCGCCGACGATCGCTGACTTCGACTCCTCTTTCGTCGACTGATTCTACGTCAGATTTTCCCAGTCCCCACAAAGCGTCCTTATCCTCAAATATGCTTTCATCTAACATGTCGTCGATTACCACCCCACTAGCCTTTCTCCGTTTCGACGGCGAAGAGTCCTGGGTATCATTTTCTTTGTACGTCGTGTGGCTGCGACGAACGCTGTTTCGAGCATCGATACCTCCAATCTCAAATGTGACCAGGAGCCCACCCCACAAAAGAGAAGTTCCTATTGCTGTCTTTATCTTTCTCATGACTAGTGATAACGACGTTTGTATAAATGAATCGATGGATGAGAACAATCGAAATGGTTGTGTGACATTGTTGGGTGGAGTCACGGTTCCCTCCGAAGATGTTTCTGCCTTGTTAGGCATACGATAAAAAACCGTGTTTGGACAAAATTTTAAAGATTTGCATTTAAAGGAAGGATCCTAAGTAACCATGTAAGTTGGTATACAAACTATACGGTGATGAAGACACGTATTCAAATTTTTGACGCCACAAGCTCACAATTTGTGGCGAGAAAATTCTTTATCATGTGGATTGGGGTTTGCTACCCCGGTACGTAAGAGTGCGCAGCGTGCTTTGGAGGGGCGCGTTCCTTTGCTCCTGCGTAATTTGCAAACCCAGCTTCCAAACGAATGAAAACGTCGCAAAGGGGTGCAGTTTCAATCGCCTCGCGTATTCGGGCAATCCCCCAAAGCAATAAAATGATATCTATATCCTTATCTCGTAGCGCCGCGATAAAGGAGGATGGATTCTAGCTAATAACGAAATAATAACAGGGCGGCGCTCTAGAGTAGCAAGAAGATTACTAGTACTGCTGCCAGGCAATAAATGTTTCGAGAAGGTTGTCAATGCTGCTACTTTTTAGCCGTTCCAATCTGGGGAGTGACAGGTACGTCGTTTGGCTAGGACAGTACTTCTGATTGGTATCTTTCTCGGGTCGATAGTTTCCTTGGGTGTGGAGAAGCAATATCTACTGTGCCGCGAAGCAATATCTACATCATAGAGACTAATTTGACATAATAATATCGTCAGTCTGTCCTGCCGTCCGTCTTTCTGTCGACGAATATTCTATCATACAACTATTACGCGCGCGATTTCATATCCTCCAAATGTTTCACACATTAGCGTCGTCAAAGATCATGACGATACTTTGCATCTCTCTTTCATGTGATTCGATTTCGTAATCGAACCAACAATAAGGACAGCAGATTGGAGACGTTATCATTATCGTGATATTCAGATTGTGGAAGCTCCTGCTGCTACTACGGAACGCGACAAGATGATACGATCTTTCGATGATCATGCCGACAATGCCGAGTGTGATGATGATGATGATGACAGCACGATTAACGATTTGATATCTCAATTATCCTTGGATCAGAAACTAAAGTTGTTGAGTGGCAGTGGTCTTTGGACCATTTCGGGTACTGCGAATCTCCACAAAATTACCGTTTCGGACGGTCCCCATGGTGTGCGCAAGCCCCTGAGTGATCTCACTCTCCAGCAAGCTCATCCCGCCACGTGTTTTCCTGCAGGATGTGCTGTGGCTTGCAGTTGGAATGTGGAAACTCTCTGGAAAATGGGACAAGGATTGGCCTTGGAATGTCAACTACTGGGAATATCTGTACTATTAGGACCCGCCATGAACTTGAAGCGTCACATGGGGGGTGGCCGCAATTTGGAATATTTTGCTGAAGATCCATTCTTGACAGGAACCTTGGCTGCGGCCTACGTCCATGGAGTTCAGCATTCCAAACAAGTGGGAGCTTGTCTCAAACATTATGCGGTCAACAATCAAGAATCGCATCGTTTTGTCGTTAATGCGGTAGTCGATGAACGCACCCTCAGAGAATTGTATTTGAAAAGTTTTGAATTGGCATTGGAGGCGGAACCCGCCATGGTCATGGGAGCTTATAATCAAGTCAATGGCACGTATTGTTGTGAACATGAATGGTTGCTCACCCAAGTATTAAGGGAGGAATTCAACTATAGAGGCGTCTGTGTCACGGATTGGGGTGCTACGAATGATCGCGTCCGAGCCTTGACAGCGGGAATGGATTTGGAAATGCCCGGCAATCAAGGCGTCTTTCAACGCCAATTACAACAAGCTTGTCACAAAGATCC
Source organism: Nitzschia sp. DOCU1 (assembly GCA_951394045.1). Classification (NCBI taxonomy): domain Eukaryota; phylum Bacillariophyta; class Bacillariophyceae; order Bacillariales; family Bacillariaceae; genus Nitzschia; species Nitzschia sp. DOCU1. Next base: position 1,452,359 of record OX595995.1, on the reverse strand, counting down.
TTTTTTGGCAACCCATGTCAATGCGAGCGTGCGTCGCATTCTGAATTTACTTCGACGGTATCCCGCTCCTGCCTCAACATCAAACGACGAGGATGAATCCGTTGAGGAACAACGCCGACAAGACATTTGGAATGCCAATCATGAGCTTGCTTACGAAATTGCGTTGGACAGTGTGGTATTGCTAAAAAATGATCATGGCTTGTTGCCTCTTTCTTCCGGCGAAAAAATCGCCGTGATTGGAGAATTCGCCAAGGCGAGTCGATATCAAGGCATGGGAAGTTCTAAATGTACACCGACGCGTGTCGATCATGCCTGGGAGGCGATACAACAATACACAACCCACGTCGAATATGCACCTGGCTATCAAGCTACTAGTGGTGATGACTTGCCGATACGACATGACTTGTTGGAACAAGCCAAACAAGTGGCTGCTGAAGGCGATGTCGTCGTGCTCTTTTTGGGTCTACCCGAAATTTGGGAGTCTGAAGGCTTCGATCGAGAGACGTTGAAATTACCCAAACAACAAGTAGCATTGCTGGAGATCATTACGGCGCTACAACACAACAAGGTGGTGGTGATTTTGAGTAATGGGGGTGCTGTAGAATTGCCGGATTGTATCACCAAAGTCTCGGCCATTTTGGAGGGATATTTATTGGGACAAGCCGGCGGCAGAGCTATTGTGGATTTATTATTTGGCAAAACATCACCCAGTGGGAAACTGCCCGAATCGTTGCCCACGATGGCGAGTCAGTTGCCGTGTCATGGATACTTTCCTGGGACTCGCGATCGAGTAGAATATCGAGAAGGTCTCAATGTTGGATATCGATACTTGAATACTGTTTCGAGCTTGGAGTCGTCTCGAGCTCGTTTCCCATTTGGACATGGACTAAGTTATGCGGAATTCGAGTACAGTCAGCTCCATGTGACTGTTCCCATGGATGATCCTACCACAAAACAAGTCCGGATTCGTTTCCAGTTGAAGAACATTGGAAAGGTTACAGCAAAAGAAGTATCTCAATGTTACGTGGCACCCTTGGACGCGTCCGTGTATCGACCAGCGCATGAATTGAAGGCCTTTACCAAAATTTTGATCAATCCAGGAGAATCAAAGGAGGTTACGTTTGATTTATCACAAGACGCCTTTGCCTTTTACGACATTGGTTATCAGACCTGGACAGTGGAATTGGGTCGGTATGAAATCCAGGTTGGAGCCAGCAGCAGGGATATTCGCCTGCAGCGAGTCATCACATTCCAAACGGGTGTCCCAGCCTCGATCTTGGCCAAGGAGTCCTATTCGTCGGTGAATGGCATGTCGACCGACGACAATGCCTTTGCCCAAAGGTTTGGTCCCAAAAGTAGTATTGTTCTTGATTCCATTCGGCAATCAAAGGAACCAAATCATCACGCTTCCAAGAGCGTTGATCGTAACTCCTTATTGAAGGAAGTAGCGGCGAGCTCGATCCTAGGCAAAGGCTTGTTCTGGCTAGTCTTCAAAATTGGCTGTCGCGAGATTCAGCCAGGACCCACAGAGGCGGCCGAAGTTCGCATGGTCCGCGCTAATGTGGAAAATCTACCGCTGAGAACGATCATTTTGTTCAGTGGAGGGGCATTGTCCATGGAATTCATGGATGGACTCATTGCCCTTATGAATGGGAATTTGTTGGGAGCTATTGCCAAGTTTGGAGAAACGATTTGGAATGGAATTCGAGGGATCTTTGGAAGGCGATGAGGGAAACGATAATCCGATCGACGGAGCCAAAGTTTTGTCCGTGCGCCACAAGAAATCGCCACGAAGATTGGACGAATTGAATCGATGGCGTGGTCGCCACTAATCAACTGCAGATTCCTTCCGGGCAAGTGCAACGTCGTATTTCGGAGTGCAACTCATAAGGCGCAAGTTTCTTTGTCGTGTACGATGGATCTCGTCCGCGCCACCAGCCTCGATTTGACAAAGAGATTCGGATGGATGCCAAAAACCTACAGCGTCCCCTGCTTTCTATATTTTTCTATCTAGGAACTCGAATAAAGTTCAGCGCTTTGAAAGGAGGAGCTCTAGAAGGTTAACCAGAATGATCATTTTAACATATACCAAGAGTACCGATCTTTTGGGGGCAAGATACTTGACTTGACGGATGCTTGACGAAATAATAGCGACCGTTCAAAATCTCTTGCGAAAAAGTAAACCATAGTAGTCGTCGTTCCAAAACCTTCACTCATCTTCCGCCTAGTTACAGTGTCGTCGCCGCCCCCGCCATGTTCCCTAGTTCCATAAAATTGGATAATACAAGTGTATGGACGCCCTTGTACGTAGGATTGTGCTTTGGAACGACCGCCACCGCATCGAATTCCCCTACTTCAATCAAACCTTCGTCTAAATCCAAGGAAACGGGTTGCTCGTCCTTGGCACGATATGCCACAATATCTACTTCTACCCCCTTTTCGGCATGTGGAAACTTGATGACATAACCTTGATAAGATTTCGCCATTTTGATGAATTGTGCCCAGCCACTGTAATATTTCCGCCGATTCTGATCTCCTCCCGCAATGCCTTTGATGAGCTCGACACGGCCACCACCTTGCTTGAACTTGAAGCCTGGAAACGACTTGCCGGGGCCGGGGGTCATGAATCCGATGGCATTTAGTGGTATTTGATCTTTGGTGTACAGCAACATCATGCGGCCCCCCGAGGCTGGATCATATGTCAAATAACATCCTTCCGGGCCTTCTTCGGGGGCGAATTCGGATGTCATGGTTGCTGAATAGTAATGACAATGTATATTCGATGTTGCTGCTGCCAATGCATAAAAAGAAAGTTTAAGCAATGCTGGCTATCGAAAATTGTCGCCTCTGTCCCTCTGATCATACAGTATCGTCGTACCATGTCTGCATCAGTATAGTGCCACTTATCACAGTACAGTTTAGAGATATAACGTAAACACACCGGTTCTCACTGTATGGAACGCTACGTGCATTAAATGTTCTCGTCACTCCCGACGTATTTTGACCATAAATATCTAAGGCAATAATGATCGAAGGTAGAAAGTTCTTTGAATCCTTGTAATAAATAACCTCCAACAGGGTCTTTAATTAAATGACTGGTCTTGTTGTCGTGTTGTTGAATTAAAAATTCTGAACGCACATTTCACGGAAGTTCGCTGCAGCATATTTAATACCGGCGAAGTGAAGGCTTGTTCGGTTTGAGAACGGCATATGTCAAAGGCATAATAGTATGCTGCGTGCCTGGCCGGGACTTTCTGTCTTCCGATCCCCGAGAATGCAGATAGCAATACTGGTTCATTGCAAGAAGTCGTGCATGGTGCACCGCACACAACATTGCTTCTCCCGCCCTCTCCACATATCCTTCAGCACCTCCATTGTCGTTGCTAGAGCTACAGGACAACGACAACTCTCCTGCATCATTATCGCAATACTAGTAGTACCTGTTGTGGACAGGTGATGCTGAGGATGAAGAGAAAGAAACAGCAGGACTGGTGCTGGTCTCCTCCGAACATCAAATCACCGCGGCAGAGGGGGGCTACTACTAGTAGAAGAAACAGCAGAAATGCTGCTGCTGACCGTGAAATTGACCGAGGGTCATTCTTCATATTCACCGCACCAGAGAAGAAGGGCCACCACCAGGAGGGCGCTTTCTCCTCCTCACTAAGGGCCCAAGACGAGAAAGAAGAAGCACATCCTCGGTCGTCCTCCTCGTCTTCGGGCACCAATCATCATCATCATGAAAGCACCACCACCAGCCCATCACGATGTGCACGACATGCCGTTTCCTCTGTGCTGTTGCTTCTGTTGCTGTTCTTCGTCTCCTTTGACGTGGTACATTCTCAAAAGGTCGACGATGTCGTGATGGTACATGGGGGATCAGCACCACAAGCGGCGGGCGGCGGTGCATCAAACGATGATCAAAACCATGACGACTATAATGATGAGGACTATTTCATGACAACGACTCCCGCACCGGCTTCTCTAGCTAGTTCGTGGGAAAATTTCATACAACTACAAGGAAACAGGAAGATCATGATTATAATGTCGCAGAACAACAATGAAACTAATTCCACTGATGTTCCTTCTCCCAGCCCCACAGTCGCAGCGAATTGTACTTCCTTGACTGGACGACCCCTCCACGTGAACCGATACATGGCCGCCCGATTAATGGACAATCAAGGCAATGAAACTGCGGCTATTGCTTTATTGGAACAAGGACTGTCCATTGCGTATCGTCGAACGACTCGCATGACATGTCATCAAAAAGGGAGCTTTCGAGAAGTGGATAAAATCCAAGTGGCGTATCGAACAACGGTCGATCCGGATGCTCCTTCGACGGAATATCTTGTGCGCTTTCAAGGCTCTTGTGAAGGCTGCAGTGCAAATGATAGACTCCTTGCATATGAACAAGAACAAGAGCAGGAGGATCTCCTCGAGTACGCAGATTCTCCACTTGCTGGTCGTCGTCAGTTGCAAACACAAGGGCAACAGGAACCTTGCTTTTGCGCGCCTCCAAACTCGGCATTGTTCTTTCGAATTTTCGATGAGGAATTGGATAAACTCATGGGTATCCCACCGCCAGTCATTCTTGACAGCAACGAAACGGTGGCGCCAACTCCTGTCCCATTTTATCCCATTGAGATTCTTGGCCTAGTCGAATTAAAAGAAACTGGACTGTCGCCAAACTCTTGTGACTATCTCGCAAGCAACGACAACAATGCGACAATGATGATGTCCACAGAAGAGTTACCACTGACCACGCTACCACCGAAAGCGACGTTCAATACAACCGTGGAGATGCGGTTTGCTTTGAACACAACCACAACGACGGACAGTACTCTGACGGATCTTCAAAAACAGGATTTGATCCGCGCTTTGGAACAAGCCTACCATTTTGAGTCTAGCTGGACAGCAGGTGTGTGTGATCCATGGCAACGTGAAGTTACATCCATTGAAGTCGAATTGGGGTCTCGCATTGCTCGCCGTAGGAGACGAGCACTCGAAGATGAATCATTGCTCCAGACGCAACAGCGATTACGAAGTTCTTCTGGTCTGGTGGGACGAGAACTGGCCGAGGGTGTGGTGGTGCGTGATCCTTTCGCAGCCTTGACCTCAATTCTGTTTCATATTGAATTCACATGCTATGGATCAGAATGCGAAGAGGCCCCATACCTATTTGGAGCTGCCCAGGAGGTAGTACTGGAAGGTACTGATCTCTTCTTCAATGGCACTTCCAACGAAACTGATTGGTCGGGCGAGGAAGAAGAATTCCACGATGCTGCCAATGCGGCATGTCTCTGCCCGGTCGAAGACTATGCGAGAGGTGTAAGCATTGGAGGCTTTGCAGATTCCATGAATGTGCTAGCTTCCGAGTTGGACTTTGTTGACTTTGTCTATGACGTGGCCGAGATCGAGGCCGTTCTTTGTCCAGCAGACACAGACACGTTTTCATCATTTGTGATTGTCGATTTCAACCTCAAGGCCAATGCCTCATTGCTGGGACCTTCTTTTGAGGAAGTGCAAATTCTCCAAGATGCTTTTGTGGCTGCGTACAATCTCTTGTCACGCCGATTTTGTGACCCCTATCAACGTCGGCTTACCCAAGCACAAGTTGTTCGGACCTCTACCATTGTGTTGGGGGAGCCTCTGACAATAGAATTTGAAGCAACGGGCAAATGTCGAGGATGCACCGACGCTAACCTGACTCTCTATGACACCGCCTCTTTTCTCCAAAACATAAGCTTGGTTCCTGGAGGCTCACAACGACATCGAAACCTGGCGAATGTCCTGCCTCTCCCAGGGGATGACGGCGAAGCCTCAGTCGAGGAACAACAAAATGGAGCATCGCGCTCATCGCACCACCAAGTACGCCGGATGCAAGACGCGGTAGGAAATGAATCCACGGTCGAGACTTGCTACTGCGACGTGGCTGCAATTGCAGACCATGGCCCCAGCGAAGTGGAACTTATCGATTCTTACTCCTCCATCATTGCTGGATTGGATCTGCCCACAATCGCATCTGTCGGAGAGTGTAAGTTTGTAACAATTTTCCAGTCATCAGTCATCCTGAGCTTCAAGGGCAACATGTCCTTGGCCACTAATGATCAGCTGCTGGCGTTGGGCCATGGGTTCATCGAATCATACAATCGAGTTACCAGCGGAGACCAAGTCTGCGACCGGAAATTCCGTCGCTTGTCCGAATTTCGGGTCGAAGCCAATATTACCTTGAACGAAGAGTTCCTCGATGCCGGCGGTCTTGGCGGCGGTCAGAACGCAAGCGAGGCGGCAGCGGGCAGCGGTAGAAAACTTCAGTTGACAAAGACCATATTCGAGTTTCGTATGCTCCAGGATGGACAAGTAGGATTTGAAGCCGCTCTGGATCAATTCGACAACGCTACCAACACGACTGAATTCGACAACACTACCATCGGTTTTCCGACGCGCGCACCCACGTTCATGCCGACATTTGCGGTCGGTCAAGATTCTTCTTTCGCCACCGCGGCTCCTACATTCGAGGATTCAAGCGTGAACATTCTCGTGTACGTGACTGGGACCTGTCGAGGTTGTGAAAGCAACTTTGGCTTGTTTGACCAGACTAGCGGACGTCGTCTCCAAACCAGCGATGGCTTGGCCGAGGGACAAACTGCAATGGATTTTGTAGCTTCAACTGGTAGTTGCTTCTGTCCATTTGACTCCATCCATGCAAATCCGTCCGAAGAAGCTATCGTTGAAGCCTTTGCGGAAACTGTGGACGAACTGATAGCAGAAGGCATAGTCACCTTTGTTGAAGAAGTTGAAGCAATTCAGGAAGTGGCGGTCGTTCAGTGTGCCGTGGATACAAATGGCTTTGAGACGACTGTCCAACTCGACTTTATGGCGTACTTCAATCAGATCAACGCAAATGATCTGCAAGACGTTTCTACTATCTTCAACAGGACGTACAATGCTTTGGCACAGGACTTTTGCGATGCTTTGTTCCGCCGATCTCTTGGTATCGGTGCAATCCAGTATGAACAGGTTTCTAGACCAAATGCATTTGGCATTTCCAGAGTTCGCTTCACGCTGACGATCAATGGCCAGTGCCGCAACTGTCAAAACAACGATCCGCTCGTGGTAGCACCAGGAGAAAGTTCCATGAGTCGTCGACAGTTGGCTGAAGAAGCATTGTGCTTTTGTGATGCCGGGACACGTGGAGTTCGTCCTCCCAATGTACCCGAATTCGACGCTGACTTTGGCGTTGTTTGGGAGCAGGCTAGGAGGCGTATGAGGCGAAGCCTTACCACCTCCAACATTTTGGAATATAGAGGCATGGGTGGAAGTTGGGAATCACCGGCGCCAACAATCCCGCCAACGCCCGCCCCAAGTTCCAAGCCGTCGCCAAGTCCTTCAGCTCATCCAAGTAGCTGGCCGAGCAATTTCCCTTCAATATTCCCCAGCCAGTTTCCCAGCGCCTTCCCAAGTTCTTTTCCGTCTGACGCACCCTCTCGGGAACCAAGGTGGGTCCTTTTCTTATACTAGTACTCCTTTTGTGGTAGCCGACATCATTTTGTTTATCTAACGCAATGTACCCAAATGCAGCAAGGAGCCAAGCAAGGAACCAAGCAAGGAACCATCAATTCTGCCAACAAGTAAGCCCAGTTTGGTTCCTTCTAGAGGTCCATCGTCCGTACCAAGTTTGGTTCCGAGCTTGGAGCCGTCGTTGTCGCCAAGCACGAAGCCGAGTTCTTTTCCAAGCAAGGAACCCACGGGTCAACCAAGCTCCAAACCGTCGTTGCAACCCAGTGATGCGCCGTCGACATCCCAGCCTTCCAGTGTTCCGAGCAAAGATCCCACAGGGCAACCGACCGCCTCCCCATCTCTAAGACCTAGTTTGTCTCCGACAACAAGCCAACCAAGCCATGTTCCAACGGTATTCCCTTCCGCACAGCCTTCCATACCCCCCAATGCCTCCATTTTGTTGAAGACACTCTCCACTAGGACTCCCTTGAAAGACTGCGAGGACTTCAATGGTTCAGCCCAGAAGGACACGATTCAGATTATTGCCGATCGAGAGTCAAGAGCCTTTCTCGAAACAACAGATTCAAATGATTTGAAACGACTCGCTGAACTCTACGTTGCAACGTACGTGGCCCCGACATGGATTAAGAAGAACACTGGCGCCACAGGACCTGGTGGTTTGTGCACCCTGGGCGGGTTTCGATGCGGCACCAAGCAAGACTTGAATGGATTTTCCGTTGGGGCGGCTGAATGCGATTTAAAGGGTGATTTGTTCGACAGAATGCCAACCTCTTGCCATATCAATGCCGCCCTGGATCTCACACAGTTCAATACATGGTGCATGGGTAAGTTATCTTTGCATCTCATCCGACAAAGAGTTGCTTGTTGTCGTGATACAAGACTCACCCAATATCTTGCAATCTTTTCACGATGTCAGCGAGTCAATACGTCACTGGTACAATTCCAACGGAGTTGGGATTGCTAAGTAACCTTGTGGTACGTGTTCCCACTGCCTGTGTTGTTTCTCTAACACTGCCGTATGCCTCTCCCACTCACTGCTGCCCCGATCTCTGCTTGTGACGAGTAGGTTTTCAACATTGGAAACAACCTATTAACGGGGACAATTCCTACTGAACTCGGAAGCATCACACATAAACGTAAGTTGTTGGTGCAATCCCTTTTTCTGGCCGTTGCATCGGCACCCACCTCACCTGCCCTACTTGTCGCTGCTTGTCTATATAGAAACTGGCACTGAAAGCTTTCGAATTCACATGAACGCAGGTCTCATAGGAGACATTCCAACAGAGCTGGGCAACATCAAGGCCAACCGAATTCAAATGTATGGTTTGACAGGCGTGAAAGCCCCAACCGGTGGACTGGGTACCATTATGTGTGATCCAGTTGATCCAACTCTTCCAACGCGTCAAACCTTTGAGATCGATTGCAGGTTGCTTCCATGCGATTGCCGTACCCAATGCTTTAACTAATAAAGAACACCACCAGATTCTCATGCTCCCCCCTATCGCTGTGAATGAGTCAGTTGGTCACTGCGGAATCATCGTCTTGCCTGAAGGATAGAAATCTTATTTGTCACTGTTTCACGCTCAAGTGATACACCAGATAGTAACAATAGCACTCCGGAAACCAACACGCCTTGTACAGGGGTTCCAGAACAAAAAAGAACCTCAAACGATATACGCCAAGCATGATGAGGGCTGATTGACGAATGAATCCTTTCCGCAAGCAGCAGCAGCCGCTACTAGTAGGGCAACAACAGCCGAGGCAACAGAATCATCTAAAGCCACGGAATCTTCAATCAGGGTCCACACATGGACTATCATTAGGTTTCTTGTGGGGACTGTCACCTAAGTTTCTTGAAATGAGTGTGTTCCTGCAATTATTTCAAGGGCGTTGTTCGGCCATGGTCGAGCAACTTTTGTTGAGTCGCCGACGACACGACGGGAAGTTGTGGTGCCGGCACATGAATGAGGATGCGTCGTCGGATGTGGCGAGGAGATGCCACAAGATCCACCTTCGCCGTCGAAATAAAAACTAAGCAGGTACTTTTACTTAAAGATTTTGATAGCTAAATAAACAAGATATTTGTCGTTGACCAATCAAATCGAATGGAACCCTTTTTCGGCGGGAAAATCTTTAATGACCCACACGTTGATTGGCGGCAACAAGGAGAAGATTTCGAGCAGGCGAAGGCACGGAACACGAGATCTTCCCATCCATCCGCCGTCCCATCGCCAACGAACCCCACTTCGCGAGGAATTGCCGCCGCCCATTGCATTGTGCTCGTAGTTAGCTAAAGTCTGCTGCTGCTCGCTCTCTATTCAAAAGAAAACCAACCATGGCTCATCTTCTATCCAAGTCTGTCAAGAACCTTGTCCGCAAGGTATGTGATCGTCGCTTTTCGTTAGTTTGAAGACGGCAATTTCGTTAAGAAATCAGGGGATCGACGGCCCTTCTCCCTTTCGACGCAACCGACCGACCGTCGCCATGATCGGACGACCCTGAAATAAGATATATGCATCGTCTTTGTCTTTCTCTTCGCAACTACTGACCTGTTTTGTATTTTGTCTCTGCTATTAATCTGTAGATTCCCCTGGGACAACATGCTCGTAGCGTCACGACTCTTCACGAGACTTTGATGGCTCAAGTGCCTGAAAAACAAAAGCAACTTGCACTTCTCAAGAAGGAACACGGTGATCATGTGATCGGCAATGTCACTATTGATCAGTGCATCGGTGGTGCTCGTAGTGTCAAATGCATGTTGTGGGAGACTTCCAACTTGGACCCCAACGAGGGTATCCGATTCCGAGGCCTTACCATTCCGGAATGCCAAGCAGTTCTTCCCACTTATTCTGGCGTTCAGGGGGATGGAGAACCACTTTTGGAGTCCATCTTGTGGTTGCTATTGACTTCTGAGGTGCCCACCAAGGAGCAAGCGGACAGTTTGACGGCAGAATTGTTTAAGCGCTCTGAACTTCCTCCCCATGTCGTTCCTCTCCTGAATTCATTGCCCAAAACCATGCACCCTATGACGCAATTCTCTATCGGCTTGAATGCCTGCCAAACAGAATCCAAATTTGCCAAGGCCTACGCAGAAGGCGTTCCCAAGAACAAATACCACGAATATGCCTTGGAAGATATTCTGGGAGTCATTGCCAAATGCCCTGAAATCGCTGCCACTATCTATCGTAACATTTACTTTGATGGTGTCGTGAAAAAGGATACTTCCTTGGATTATTCCGGAAACTTTTGTCGCATGTTGGGCTATAACGATCCTGGATTTGATGAATTGATGCGATTGTATTTGTGCATCCACACGGACCACGAAGGAGGAAACGCTTCGGCCCACACAACTCACTTGGTCGGAAGTACCCTCAGTGATCCTTATTTGAGTTATGCGGCTGGTCTCAATGCATTGGCGGGTCCTCTTCATGGACTTGCCAATCAAGAAGTTCTCAAGTGGATTCAAGACCTCAAGGCGAAATTTGATGCCGAAGGCAAGCCCGTCAACGCCGAAACCATTACAGAATTTGCCTGGGAAACCTTGAATGCCAAAAAGGTCATTCCTGGGTATGGACACGCTGTGTTGCGCAAGACGGATCCTCGTTATACGTGCCAACGAGAATTCGGTTTGAAGCACATGCCTAACGACGAACTCTTCAAGGTTGTCGATACCATCTATCAAGTCATGCCGGGTATTTTGAAGGAACACGGCAAGGTCGCCAATCCTTATCCCAACGTCGATAGTCACTCGGGTGTCTTGTTGTGGCATTATGGTTTTACACAATTTCAGTACTACACGGTCTTGTTTGGAGTAAGCCGTGCCGTGGGTGGACTCTGTCAATTGTATTGGGATCGTGCCTTGGGTCTGCCATTGGAGCGCCCCAAGTCGGTCACTCCCGAATGGTTGTGGGCCCAAGTTAAGAAGGAATAAATGATGATGAAGTGGCATCGAGAAGGAACGGCCCCATGGTGAAAAATGGACACACAAAAAGTTTTGCGGTTGCCAAAATCTTAGAACAGCGCAACTCATTTCACAACGTAGGAATTATATTTGTTTGTTTTGTCTACTACCACCATGACGAGGGAAACTATATGGATGCTACAAGCTAGGTCTCCATATTTGAAAGAAGTACGGCATCGAACTATGTATCCCTGGAGTCTAGGTTCTTGCCACTGGTGAATGCAGCATCCGCATACAATGGCGTGCGGCAAAATGACCCTGCTTGCCCGACGCGGTGACTACTTTGTTGACTGTTGTTGTTGTTTCCCTTTGCCACTCGGAAATTTCTTTTGTTGCAGGGCAGCCTCATTGGCAATTCTCAGATAATCTTGCAATTTTACAATCCATTCCGGCGGCTGGGCTTGGTCTTGTTCACAGGCCAAACAGTCCATGAGAAACAATCGAACCGCTTCAAAAGTAGCAATACGTTTCCAAGGAATGCAATGTTTGCGCAACTGATGTCCCGGAAGAGGCAAATGAGGAGTTTCATTGTTGTCTAATGTCGTGGCAGAAGTAGGTAGTACCTCTTGCAAGAGTTGCAATGCGGCGTCGCTCAATTTGACAGATGGAGTAGTAGTGGTGGGAAAATAGCTCCCTTTCATGCGCCGAGCTTGTTGCCATGTTCCATCAATGACGACAACATCCCAGGCGGTAGAAGAAGAATCCGTTGTCGCTTGTTCTTTTGAATCGTCACTGCCGTTAGTATCAGTAGTAGTAGGATGCTTTCCTGCTGGACATGATAATTCTTGTATCGTCTTGGCATGGTCATCGGGAAATAATACACAGACTCGTTTTTCGTTCATGGCCTCTTCTAGTTCTTTCAACGAAGCTTGATAGTTGGATGGAATTCCCGCAATTATTAATCGCACATTGGGCAATGCCATTAAAATCAACTTGGCCGTATCGACCCCCATGAGCACTTCTCGATAATGCAGCAATACAAAGATGCGACGCACACTGCAAGGCAACAGGGAGGCCTCCATGGTGGGACACTGGTGGCAAAAACAATACTCGGAACGAAACCAACATCGTTCACATATAGATTGTTGTCGAGTCTTTGCAAGGCGAACATGTAAGGAACGAGCAATCACTACGGCTTGTCGATCCTGAATGGGAATTTGAGCAATGGACGACGAATCTTTCTTCGTTGGTTCTTGTTGGCTAGTTCTTCTCGACCCCACTTTGCTGTCGTCATCGTCATCAAGTCCATAGACTTGTAGTACCTTGGATATCGTTTCCTCGACTTGTTTCATAAACGGATAGGTCGTTGCTGTGGTCTCGGTGGGAATGGCGGACGTCGTCATGATGGTATGAGAATCTTCGTCCGCACTGGAGAGAGGTCGTGATGCCGACAAGTCACTTTGTGGTTCTGTTCTTTGGCGCTTGTGGGAGTTCTCATTCATTTTATGCACACAAGTCTTTGCAACTGCTGGGTGTAAGTTGTGATTTTGCGATGAGTTTATATCTATCGGAACATTTTTACATGTCATGGTCGACCCGCCAAGATTTTGGATGGCGATGAGATGGCGGGAAGATCTTTGTCGTCTGCCTGTCAACCACCCGAATGGCCTATCATGACGCGGGGGCGAACGAGGCCCTTTCTTGCAAGGGAAATATCCCTTTTGCCCAAGCCGTCTCACGTAGATTTTCACGTACAATAAGTACCGGACATTGGATAATGCCCAAGCCCAAGAAAAGATATCTTCGAAAGGGTTCGCAACAACATCTTTACCATCATCCTCTGGCATTCTCATAAAAATACCGAAATCCATCGGCAACAACAGCTCTTCTCTTTTACTTGATCTCCTTTTTATCATTCATTCATCATGTCTTCTGCTTATGACTATGATTTATTGGTGATTGGTGGTGGTTCCGGTGGTATTGCTACCGCGAAACGAGCTGCCACGTTGCACAAAGCCAAGGTCGCGCTAGTGGAACGTGCTCGATGGGGCGGTACGTGTGTCAATGTCGGCTGTGTCCCCAAAAAGTTAATGTGGGTCGCTGCCACCATGGCGGAACAAATGAAACATGATGTGGCCGAATATTGTTTTGAAAAGCCTGTCGTCAAATTTGACATGGCAGCCTTTAAGCAAAAACGAGATGCGTATATTGTGAGGCTCAATGGCATTTATGCCAGTGGTTTGGATGGGTCCGGCGTCACCAAATTGATTGGTGACGCCACCTTTGTCGATGCTCATACGCTGGAAATTACCGCGGAAGATGGTACTACGTCCCAAGTCACGGCAGACAAGATTTTGATTGCCACGGGTGGTCGTCCGGACATGCCTCCGAGTACGCCCGGTATGGATTTGGCGATTAGTTCGGATGGCTTTTTTGATTTGGCAGAATTGCCCCAAAAGGCTGTCGTAGTGGGAGCCGGATATATTGCCGTCGAATTGGCAGGTGTCTTGAATGGTTTGGGTGTCGAAACTCATTTAGTGGTCCGCAAGGGCAAGGCCTTGCGCAACTTTGATGAAGATATTTCCGACCACCTTGATTTTGAAATGCAACGTCAAGGCATTGTGATTCATCGCAATACCAACGGCGTCTCCAAAATTGAATTGGACAGCAATGGCAAAAAGACGGTGCATCTCGTGACGGAGGGCCTGGCACCCATTCCAGGTGCCGACGTCGTTCTCATGGCCGCCGGTCGAGTTCCCAATACGGAAACCTTGAACTTGCCCAAGGCCGGCGTCGAATTGGTGCCCGGAAAAACCTTTGTCAAGGTGGATGCCTTTCAAACTACCTCGGCAGAAAACATTTTTGCCTTGGGAGATGTGTGTGGCAAGGTAGAACTGACTCCCATGGCCATTGCGGCTGGACGTCGATTGGCAGATCGTTTGTTTGGTGGTGTTGCCGAAAGTAAGACCAGCTATGAACTCGTACCGACGGTCGTCTTTTCGCATCCTACCATTGGAACATGTGGATTGACCGAAGCCAAGGCGATTGCCAAATACGGCAAGGACAATATCAAAGTCTACAAGTCCAAGTTTCCCAATTTGTATTATGGTCCCTTTTCGATGGAACCCGATGCCAAACCAAAGACGTTTATGAAATTGGTATGTGCCGGCAAGAATGAATTGGTGGTTGGTTTACATATTATTGGAATGGGTGCCGATGAAATGTTGCAAGGTTTTGGTGTCGCCATGAAAATGGGTGCCACCAAGGCCGACTTTGATTCCAGTGTCGCCATTCATCCTACCGCATCCGAAGAATTGGTCACCATGGGAACCTGGGGAACGTCCCCCGCCTGTACTGGTGCCAAGGTGTCTCCACTCATGGGAGCATCTCCACCGGAACCTGAACTTTGAATGATATCGAAACTATAATGTTCGCGTGGAAAATACATTTTACATTCTCGAACAAGGACGACAAAACCAATAAGCGTAGTAGTTGTTGAAAGAATAAATATTCATTTCACCGTTATGTGCCTGCGCACATTGTCAATTACCTTGCACGTGAGGCTACACTTTCAAAAGTCCCCTCTCTAGAGCTAGAGAGTTTCCTCAACGACGCGCCACTTACCGCCATCGTGTTCAAGACGAATCGCTTACTACCAAGGGAACTTGTGGCCCGGATTGTGGCTTTTCTCGACCCCCTGTTGGTGATGCGGATGTCGTACTCATTCAATTGTTCGCGATTGTCTTGGGAGAGATAAAGGACAGGGAAATCACAAGGGCTATCTATTGATTATCGCTCACGACGATTCACGATTCAATAAGGAAGAACAAGCGAATAAAGAAGACTGGACAAGCTTTACCAATGCTCGACTTGTCTATACTCCACCAGTGGCGCAGCACAGAGTCGCAAGATCTATGTGCTGCACTCGAGAGACAACTGCTGCACTAGTAGAGAGGGCTTCAGTCAGGCCAAATGCGCCAACCCTCGTCGCCGCGGTTCCGTCTCCGGTTCTTGCTGCTGGAGGCGGCGACGTAGGTGGTGGTGACGGCTCGCCGTTGGAGCAAGAGTGCTGCTGGTGTTAGCTGAAGTAGTAGCTTCGTATCCTGCATCACGGCGGAGTTGCTCGGCGGATACAAGTTCTCCGGTGGAGATATTGATTCCACCGTAGAGTTGACCGAGAAACAGAAAGTTGCTGCTGTCTGGCCACTTGTTGCCTTCGAAGAAACTATGCCTTTTGTCGTCGAGAGATTGGGCAGTGAACTGATTGTGAGTACACATCGAGCTCAAACAAGAGAAACGAACAGCATGTGCTTACTCGAACTCATCCACCATGCAGTTTCCTAAATTCCTGTTGGGTGAGTCTTCATCCCACCAATTTGGTAATCCAAATGCAGTCCCCAATGTATGACAAAATGTATACAGTATCAGATCATCATGCCCGGCGTTGGTGTGTAGATAATATTCATTCACTTTGATAGTTGCTGCGACAACGTGGCCTGTAGCGACATCTACCATGTATGCAGGAACGGCTCTCCAACCTGATGGTCCATAGTCGGCATTGCACACTTGAATTTTCCCAAAGACGCCTATACAATCTGGATCATAGTCCGCGTCAATGATGGATAGAGTCAAAGAGTCAATGGGCTTTCCTTCATCCCAATTCTGCACGGCATCGACAAGAAATGATCGCCAATTGCCTTCGAGGGAGTTTACAATTTGCAGTTCCAGCCCCGATCGTCCGTCATTTTCCCATCTGTCCAATTCAGCAGGGAATCGACCCGAAGAGGGGTCGTACCGCTGTAATTCGGGGTAATACGCACCTGCGTGAATGTCGTCGAGTAAACTTATATCAAGAACTTCCCCACTTCCCGTCGGCAGCAGTCTGACAATAATGAGAATACCTACAAGAAGGGCTAGTGTGATGCTGATGATGGCACACTTTCGCCGTGCTACTAGGCCGCGACAGCCCGTTTCGGTCCTCCGCCCGGTCCCATCGTTGTCATGATCCTGCAATATAACCTCGGCTTGCGCAACGACCTGCTGTCTTCCTACCAATTCTTCCTTCTGAATGCGATCTCGAATTCTGCGTTCCATCTTCTCTAATTCTTCTGGTGACAGTAGACTTTCATCATCGACGAGCTTGGCTTCCACAACCATAGTACTAGTAGGATAGTAGCTGGTAGTATCAGTCGAGGAAGAAAGAGGCAGTTCTCGTGGCTGTTCTTCTTCTTCTTGACTCAAGCTTCTTCTGATGGTGTGGTTGGGACCAATGCCAGCTATTGGTATCGCCCCGGGATGCGTAGCGCTATCCTCGCTGTCGTCGTTGCTACTGTCGCCGTCACTTGTTCTTCTAATCAAGCGGCGTCGTTGTGATGATGGATCAACGTTTGACGAATGCTTGTTTTTGTTCTTCCGTTCTTCCCGTTCTCCTTGATGTTTTGTCTTCTTGTCGTGGCTATGCCTTTTTGGCGGTATTACTACTTGGTCATTGGTCCCATCATCCATGACAGCTACGTCAGCGGCAGTCCTCTCCACAGCCTCGTAAGACTCCATAAAGATTGATTCTTCGATACGATAAATCTCATCTTTTCCACCTTGACGACATTCCATAACCAAGTAATCCCCCTCTTGCACTCGTTGACGCCCACCCCATGGAGCCTCAAAAAATGCAGCACCTTGGCCATCGTCGGTTGACAAGGCACAACGCTCCCGAAACCAGTCCATGTCCCTGCTTGTTACTTGGTGAGCCAATACTTGACGTGTTGGTGTGTATTCTTGGAAGATAGGCTGCTCCTTCCTTAGCAATCGGCGGACGTGGTCGGGAATATCGGGGCTGCTGCCGTCGATGGTTTTGGCCGAGTCTCGATCATAACAGCTGCTGAACTCTTCGTCTGTCAGAATATAGTATTCACCGGCCACCTTGCCACACACCAGCCATGACGTCTCGTCTTTGACAACATTTTCCGAATCTTGTTTACCATCAATAACTGTGACAATGTGTTCACCTTTTGGAACCCGGGCTATGAAAGCAGATGCCTTCTTGCGATAGGCTTGGCCGCACTTCCGTAGGTGAATCCCAAATTTTTCGCGGACGAAAAATTGAGTTAAAAGGGAAGTATTGGACCGAGGCGAGGATAATCCTTCTAAATGCCCGTCTTTCCCAGGCTGGTAGGTCTCCATGAAGACTGAGTTTTCGATACGATAAATCTCATCTTTTCCTCCTTTACCACATTCCATAACCAAGTAATCCCCCTCTTGCACTCGTTGACGCCCACCCCATGGAGCCTCGAAAAATGCAGCACCTTGGCCATCGTCGGTTGACAAGGCACAGCGTTCCCGAAACCAGTCCATGTCCCTGCCTGTTACTTGGTGAGCCAATACTTGACGTGTTGGTGTGTATTCTTGGAAGATAGGCTGCTCCTTCCTTAGCAATCGGTCAGGAATATCGGGGCTGTTACCGTCGATGGTTTTGGCCGAGTCTCGATCATAACAGCTGCTGAACTCTTCGTCTGTTAGAACATAGTATTAACCGGCCACCTTGCCACACACCAGCCACGACGTCTCGTCTTTGACAACATTTTCCGAATCTTGTTTACCATCAATAACTGTGACAATGTGTTCACCTTTTGGCGCCCGGGCTATGAAGGCCGATGTCACCTTTCGATAGATTTCCCCTCCCGCCTGCAGAATAGGACCAAACCGGTCCTGAACTTCACTTTGACTACAACGGATGGTTCGATAATCGTTCAATTTCTGCAACAAGTCTTTGAAATCATCTTCTGTTATTGACGCCTTCGGGTCGAGCAACTTCTGGTGTTCGGTTCCACTTATTTTCTTGGCAGCAAATATTATTAAAGCAGGTATCCCGTCGCCGAGAAGCTTCCTGATCAGCGCAGATGTCAACGGGGTCTCGCAGTTTTTTGTGACAGTCTTATGGTCCCAAAGGATGTCAAGGTTGGAGATACAATGTCCACAGTGCTTAGAAAACACTGACAAGGTTGCGGGAAATGTAAGAGGTTCGATGGTGAATTCGGCTTCCCATTGATCGAAATCAATGGCATCAGATGTTTGAACCACCAAAACCTTGATATCCGTTATCCGTTGCATCATACATTTCACCAAAACTTTAAGTTTTGATAAAGTCCTATCGCCTAATTGCGACGTTTTGATCACCAAAAGAGATTTCTGTTTGCTGAGCTGTTGCCAAAGGGCGTCCCTGAGTAGCTTGTAGTGCGCATCTGTAGCCAAATCTTGATCAGAACCAGCTGAAGTCTCAAAGAAGCTCATCATGGCCCGAAATGACTTCATCAACTCTTTGTGACCAACATCCGCATTGATGTCTTCTGCCAAAGGCAACCATATAACCAATTCACCCCACATTCGGCGCCGAGCCATGTAGTGTGACACTGCGTGAGCTAGGGCCACCTTACCTACGCCACAGGGGCCTTTGATTTTGACGAGACTTGCGCTGTGCTTAATGAAGGCTGCCACAATTCGGTACATATCCATTTCTCGGCCAACAAAGCATTTGGGAACACCAGGCGATGCCAGAGCTTGGGATAATTTTTCTGGTTCTGCAGTAGTTCCAGGAACGTCGTGTCCTTCAAAAGGCGATACATTATGATTTCCAGCAGATTGAGGCAGGAGCACAAAGTCCTTTGCGTCTTGGTCCGGTTTCAGTCCAGTTCGAACCGTTTCCGACGAGGTTTGAACTCTCAATCTGGCCAGATCGAACGCCTTTTGGACTGTATTCGTTTTGGTTTCGTCCGCTAACACCCGATAGAAAGTCGCAGCAAAAAGCATGGCATCGCTCCCCGCCCCTGTGCAACACACCACATGTGGGACGCCGGCCATAACAAAGGCGTTTGCAAATTCCAGAGATACACACGCCGACAAAACTACGACTTTGAGTTGACATTTGGCGGCAACGCCAATCCAATTCAAGACGCTCCCTGGGTCCAAAGCATAGGCTCCTCCATGATCGTTTTCAATCAAGAGAAAGTTTCCCGTGCTATTACCAATTGAACAAGTATATCCATGGCACGAAAGGTGTAGAAATGCTGAATTCGGTCGCTGCAGAAATTCCCGGAACGTCGTATCCGACGCCACTTCGAATTCCGGTCGCAACCTACTAGTAGAACCCTGTAACGCGTCAGTAATCTTGGACCGTTCTTCGATCAGGTTACGGCGGCGCAGGGCTTTCGGCTCCGGCACAAGGGCATTTACCAGGGGGTCCGCCTGGAAGACTTTCAAAACTGGCATACCAGGAGAATCTGAGGAAATGAAGGCGATTTAAACTTTTGCTAAAACTCTGCAAGACAGGCAAGGGCGGAGGAGGCAGCTGTTACTGCCGACAGCATCATCGTTATCAGCAGCAGCAGCAGCAGCGGGAGTATTGGCCGGGTTCGCAAATCATGCTCTTGCAGATGAGGACAAAACGCGAATGCGCTGTGCTCGAAAAGGTATGAGATTTGAAACTAAATACTGGCACGCGGCCCGGGATAATATCGAGAAATGATCGACAGAGTGACGCGGAGCCACTCAAAACGTAGTAACAATAATAAAAGTCATTGTAACAAAATATTATGACATTACTGCACGGGATACGAACACCCGGCTTGACTAACTGGACTGTAGTAGCGACTTCTTCGGGGAAATAACGATCCCCTCGATGGGAGACGGAGCTAGGGATCCGATCACATCGTACTATCCTCATCAACATCAACGACCAACTTCCAATAGGACCACCACCATCATCATTGCAATCAACCGAGGTACCTGCCCCATCGCAGGACGTCCGACACGAATGGCCAACAAGGTTAGGCCATCCCCTCGACGAGTCGGACGCGAACTAGAACAATACCTGTCTAGCAAGCTCCTTTCGCTCCGCTCCATTCTGAACCTTGGTCAGCATATCGGCAAGGTTCGCCTTCGTATTAACATAGCCGATTCGTAGAATATCAGCCGCCGCTTTTGAACGCACGTAGTGGTAAGCGATCGAATTCGACTTTTTCTTCAACGTCGATTCGGGCACGCTCGTGTTGCAAACAACCGACATATTATCAACAAGAACATGAGCATAGCCATCGATTGGCACGCCCAGCATTCGTAGTTTGTAACGTAGGGCTTCCAAGAGCTCAACGCCTGTCTTCAACGCCATAAACTCCGAGCCAAAAGAACTCGTCTCAATAGAATTCTGCTTTTTCGAATACCAAACGATAGGGGCACGATTAACCCAAATCAAAACACCTGTTCTTGACTGACGAGTCACAACGTTAGCAGCATGAGAAGCATCAACAAACATAACAATTACCACGGGTTTTCCAAGGGGAGTTGGAGCGTCAGGCGGCCAGTCATCGCTAGCCCATGGATAAAATTCCTTCCATTCGTGCTTCGGTAAATCCGGCAAGTGGTCCGGATACCCATCATCCATCACAAGATTAGATCGCTCATGATTATTCAAATAGGCAAAAACATGGAGGGCCGCCTTCAGGTGGCCATCCCTTGGACACGCATTGTACGCAGCCAACATCGATGTTTCGGCACAAATATCGATGCGACCGAGCTCCACAATCCAACGTAAAATTCCCACGCATTGCATATAAAAAGTAGCACCTTCGTCGTTGAGTAGTGGGGTGACATCCAATTCCGGCTTGTAACCAGACGGGAATGGTGCGCTTGCTCCAGATTTTAACTCAAGCTCCATCTGCGCAAGCCTCGATTTGATCACACGAATTGCCTCCTTGATGTAGTCCCCTGAACCGATCGCCCATTTCGGTAGAGGGTCACCATCGATCCAAAACTTCGAAATCGTTGCACCAAGATATCTCGTAGGCTCTCCAACCGAGTCCTCTTTGAGCAAGAAACGCTTGTTAAGATCGTCGAGAATAAACTTCGGGTCCATACTTATCGCCAATAAATCATCCGTATAGACCAACAAATACTCGTAATATTTTTCACCGTTCGGCTTCACGCCCTCTCGAAACCAGACGTCCATATCGGCACGGCACGGAGTGAACCCCAATTCCTCTCTAAGAGTCTTGGCACAGTAGCTTCTCCATGAAAATCCAGCAGATTTTAACCCGTAGAGGGCCTTTACTATCACAGCCGTCTTTCCTTGTAGTGCTCCGAACTCAGGTCCAAGTATAGTGTGAACTCTTTCGGCACATGGTGCGTTTAGATAGGCACCAGCTATATCAGCAGAGAGAACAGACAAACCGTTCAAAGACGCGAGTAAGAATGCGAGACGAATACTTTCCCTTGTCACAACGCTCGCATATGTGACGGAAGATGGCGGCTCAGTTTGGTCGCCCCTCGCACAGATCCTCGCCTTGCGGGTGAGATCCATTTTAACATCAAAGACAACCATCAAATCGATCAGCTGCGATCCGACCGGGACTTTTTCTTCCGAATCAAGTATTTTCAGAGCCGGTAAGACTGTCTTAACTTCCTTGGCCATGGCGTTGGCCCAGTGTTGAGTTCCGGTTTCACGATCGATTTCCAGTGCACGAGCAACATCCATCGGCCCCGGAACTTCAATTCCGAACTTTTCATTTTTGCGTCGCACGGCACGACGTTTCACGGCTTTCAAAACACTGTCTCTTTTCTTGAGGGTGAACGGAACCCACCATGCAAAGGCTGGTTCCGAAACGAGCTTATTCGCAACCGCATATTCGGCCAGTTGCACTGGGTAGGCCTCCTTCGCGTCCTTTAATGGGATCCACAAGGTAGTCCCGTCATTTAATTCAGCACAAATATCCCAGCCCTTTGTAGTGCGCTTCGGAATCTTCTGTCCCGCTCGTTCGATGAATCCGTCATCTGTCCTGAGAGCCGTACCGTCACGCCTGTGGTCAACAAACTCCTTCACAAAAGCAACTGAATAACCGTCTTCGTCCACAGACTCCATGATTGACTCAACAATTTGGTTAGCTGTGACAGACTCCACGTCGCCATTCGCCCAAACGACCTCGTACTGAGCGGTGTCAAGCAACGGGTTCTCATGAAACTGCCCAATAAAGTCTCCCTTTGCGTCTCGTTTCCGTCCACGGATAACCCCTGTTAAAACATTGTTTCCGTCCCCTGTAGCCTTTCGTATCCTCGTTGAGACGTAATGATCGTACTCAGCGGGCTTTTCTTCTTCATCGAAGGGAGGCGGAACAAACTCTTTATCTTGTTCATCAATTTCGTTTGCTTCGTCATCGTCATACGGAATAAAACCCGGCACACTGTCCTCTGCGCGGATAAAACGTTTGTCGCCATCGTCCGGATTCTTTTCAATACCTTTAACTCGTTCTCCAAGTTTCGCTGCAAGCTTTTCTGTAAAATCCTTCTTCATTCGTCCGATATCGTCGTTGTTATGTTCATCCTGCGAAAGTGGAATAACAGAGGAACGGTGCAAAATGCTACCGTTCGAGGTGAGAACAGCTTGACAGAGAACATCGGGAACATCGAAGCTTGGTCCTAGCCAACGACACAATTGTTTCTGCGGCTGGCTTGACTCCCGTGGTGACCGAGCCCAGCACCAATCGTAAAATCCGAAGTTAATCAAATGCGAGATATCCGCAGTGTCCCCTGAAACTATCGTCGCCGCACATTCGCCATTCTGCTCTGGGTGGCCTAAAACGGTGTGGCTACGTTGTTCCGCACATGTGGCATAACAACGGTCCCAGAGGCAGGCAGGAACGTTCCGGGCCAGCATTGTCCGTTCGTAAAGCCGACTGACCTCACGAATTGCATTTTCAGCCTGTGACTGGTTGTGTCGATAAGGTTCGACTGGTAAAATAGGAACCTGTGCACGTTGACATCGTTTCAAGAATTCGCCTTTGGTGAGAGAGAGAGCAGAGTCAGGAACAATGGATTCTGGGAATCCAACGGTACGAAAAACCTTGTCTAAGGTAGTGTGAACTTCAGATTCCTTCGGGAGTGGAAAACCAGCTACCCATTGGAAAGGCGTGGAGTAGACGGCCATGCAAGTGTTTCCTTCGAGAGACTTTGTAGGCCCAAACTTCACGTCGACAAACATTTTGCTCCGAAGTCGTCTGTATCGTAGTGCATATTCCGTTGGCCGAAATAATCGGTCCCCTGAGACTCGGCTCCAGTCTCTGACAGCTCGTTGCGTAGTCTTCGTTAAAGTTCGTTGCGCCGCTTCCAGACTGATACGCCATCGTCGCGCTAATTGGTCAGCAGTCACAAGCGTAGATTTCGCCGCCGTTTTCATCGCAGAAAGCGTGGCCATTACTCTGTCCCCTAAAGCGGTGGCGAGAGCAAGGTTGTGAAATGCAGAGCAGATACGTTCCTCAGCCTGTAGGAAAGAGGAAAGAGAGAACAAAGTCGTCGTTTGCGTAGCGGAAATCGAATTAAAATAAGAATCTCCACCGACTTGTCGCCGAAGATGCTCTTCCACGAGATTCGAATTAGAATCCGATGGCCTCCATTCCAACTCGCTGGTCATACGGACATGTGTGTAGTTGACGGGATCAGTAGCCTCGGCTCGAGTCGGTTTCCTGACTTGGAAATATGAAAAGGGCTTGTCGTATTGTAGCGGAATGTGCAGCCCGCTCTTAGAGTCCAAAATACTGTGGTCGGTGGCTGCTCGTTTATCCGGTGGGATGCGTTGCAAGGCCACGTCATTAACAATTATTTGGTTTTCCCTCAATTGGTCAGGACACAAAAGATGACAAGACATATTAGGTAGAGCGAGTGCATGGTCAAATAGAAGAATGTAAGTGTGCATAGTTACCGGGCAATCGTACGCCACGGCCACGAGGGCCTCGATAACATTTCTGATCGGCTCCATACTGTCATGGAAGCCGCTGACGTTGATGTTGGTGTTGTAAGTATGTAGTACAAAACAATGTTCGAGAGAGAATGCGCATGTGTCGGCGTGTGAATCCAGTTCGCAACAAGATACGAGTGTGTGTGTGTCGGATGAATAAGATGCAACAATTCGCCGTAGCCAGGAAATGCCACGGCTTTGTGGGTGAATATGTCAATCCTTCTTTCGCCGAGTCATGGAAGACGCGACATGACTGTTGTCCACACTCATAGTAGAGGTGGAGCTACCAGCCTCGTTTTGACCAGTTGAAATTGTCGCAGGAGTTTCTTCCGACTTTGTGCTTGATACATTGCGATTCCCCGCCTTGCGCTTTAATTCCATCACATAATCCTTTTCCTCTTTTGTGAACGTACTCCAGATAGCAAAGGGGTACGAGCCATTGTTCAACAAGTGGCCGGATTCGGAAAATCTTCCTCCACCTCCACGCCCGCGGCCTCGACCACCTCTACCACCACCTCGTCCAAAACCTCGTCCTCGGCCTCTTCCACCACGTCCTCGGGCCTGGTATCCGTTACCCCGTCCGTCGCCACCGGAGCTAGTGGTGCTCGAAATATTCCTCGCCGGCGCTGATTTCACAATGGTCTCAGCAGCATCCAGTTGGCCTCCGAGATAATCAATGGCCAGCTGATAATTTGTCAACAGCGTAGCATTCGAGAAAACAACTCCCTTCGCCACAGCAAGACGCTCGTCAGTAATACGGGATAGCAAATTTCGTACCTTGGCCTCTTCAGTTCGGCCTTCTCCATACGCCTCAAGGTCAGCAAAGGCACTCCTGTGACGCGCAATGAAACCATCCCATTGAAAATTCCGAGCCTTGCCATTCCAAAAGATAGTGTTCAGGGTATTCTCCGCCTTGTTCTTAACCTGACTGATGTGCGAGGCACCAGCGTACTGCGCCTTGAAAGACAAGTACGCGCCCCGCCCATCCTTGGTGCGATCAAACTGCTTGACGAATGCCCATGCATCTGTGCCATGAGTAACATGGCGCATAAGGTTAAACACCATTTCGTTATCAATCTGGTAGGTGTCACCGGTGTGGTGCGCACGGCGAACCAATTCGGAACGAAAGGTGGGATTCCCAAAACCGGGGTCGGTGGCAGGCAACTGAACTTCGGGACGAATGACATACTCCAGGGGAGTCCCTTCGGTTCCATAGGAGGAACCAATCCACGATTCGATGTCTTCGATGGTTTCCCTCGACTTTTTGCCAGTAGTAAACTTATCCGGTAGGGTAGGGTTGCCGTCTTTCTTCACCCTATCCAGGTCAACCTTGAACTTCCACAATCTGGTCAGACGGCCAAGCGAAGCCTCCGCAACAACAAACTGCCTTTGGACTGTCTCCATGTAATGGATGTAGTAAACCAATTGACGGAAGCGCTTCTGCTGATTGGTCCCCATGAAAGTCCCGGGGTTGTTGATCTCCACGTTGTTATTGTTGAATATGGTACCGCCAGGGCGCCGAATGGCGGAAAACAAAGCATCCAACTCATCCTCGTCAACGATACCTTTCACATCGTCAAACTTTGAGTATCCCTGCCAGGCCAACGCCTCGACAATCTCCGGATCGAAAGCAAGAACGTCGCCAAGGTAGTCAGCAAATTCCTGGACAGCAGGATCAACAGCAGCAGCAGCCATCGTAACAATAAAGAGAGCAAAGATAACGCAACAAGTTCTCAAGATAACGAGAGTTTCGGTGTGAGGAAAAACGCAAACATCATCTCAAGAACAACAAAACATCGAGCCGAGGTGCGAATCGTCGGCATTGAGAGGCAGCACATCTTTTGGATTTCCTTTTTCGTCTTCGTCACATCTGATTGGCTTAGAGAGTGGGAAAATAGAGTGACACGTCGTCGTCCATATATGCCCATCAAGACAAAAGCATATGCTCCGTCTGACGTGGTCAATTTTACTTAAGGGTTTCTCCGGTTGCCAAGACACCGGAGTGAACCCGTGCTGCCGCCCTCCGAGCATAGAGTGCGTGTGGGTGCGTCCACCCGTATGGCGAGACGGCTGTGCGTGCCCGAAGCGAGCAACGCCAGCTGAATCGTCGTTTCGCGATGCTCGACACGAAACATGTTTGACGACCATGAGCCTCTTTCTTTTCGCTCTTTCGCCGACTCTCCCTTCATCAATCGAAGAGCCAGGTATTGTCAAAACCTCCCCAGGTATTGTAGTTAGCATTTGGGTCTGATAAACCGAGAAATGATCGACAGAGTGACGCGGAGCCACTCAAAACGTAGTAACAATAATAAAAGTCATTGTAACAAAATATTATGACATATTACTGCACGGGATACGAACACCCGGCTTGACTAACTGGACTGTAGTAGCGACTTCTTCGGGGAAATAACGATATGGTGATATTATGCGAGCTCCGATATTTTGGTAGGTAACTACTAGAGCGCGAACCCCCACCTACCTACCGATATTTTGGCGGAGAAGGAACTACGCTGTTTCCGTCCAAAAGAGTCCTCTTTTCACTTTTTATTGGAATAAAAGAGAGTGAAGGTTGACTGATAAATAGGGTGTTTGTTTCGTCGTACTACCGGTTGCTACTCATGGTGGAGACGAAATGTTCGTGGGACGATCGATCCAGTTGACTTTCTCGAATACTACTTGACTCAAAGGATTCTAGCCTCGTGACATAAGATTTTTTCTTCGCCTCCAGATCTCGCTCCCTCCATCCGATGCGCTTTTGTGATTACAATCCATCATCATCATCACTTGGCTGGTGACTGCTATTCTGCCAATAAAATACAGAAGCCAACGGTTGTGATATCGGCGAGGAAGCAGAAGTTGATCATGAATCGTGGCAGAATACCAATAAAGATCGCACCGCCAGCATCCCCGCATCCGACTCCTCTCGGGATCTCGCAGAAGGATGACACGCCACACCCGACGACGAGATCCCATCGTTTTCATCGTCAAGCCCGCGTCCTTCCTGGGATCCAATGTCTGTTTCTGATACTACTTCTGAAGAGTCCTGATGGATTTCGCTGTTCCTCTGTATTCGTAGTCGCTGGGTTTTACTATTCCACAACGACGAGTCGACCTTCACCACTATCAACATCAGCAATAAGGATCTGCGGAATGTATCATTCACCAAAACGGCGACTGCACATCAGATCATGGCGCTTATCGTCCGTCGGCAACTACAATTACCAAAATGATGAGGATACGGTTCCAAAACCAAGGAACAATTACAACAACTCTAGTCAGGAAACGAAACCGCGAAGCGACTCTGAATCGTCATCGTTGATACGGGATGCCAAACGACGAAACACAAAAATAACCAGTCTCGGCAATACTAGAAATGGAGGCGATTGTAGTGATTGGGCGGTGGCGTTGTCGGATCTCTATTGGAAAGAAAGGGACGACTTTAATGTCATCAACATGGCAACCATGTTGCATCAAATATCCAACCACAATTGGATGATGGACAACCAGCAGCAACAACGACAAGTCATTGAAACATTGGTCCTGGATTCGCTGCAATGGATACACGAATATGGTTTGGAAACCATTGATTCCGAGCATCAAACTAATCTGAGGCGATCCTATCGTCGTCTCCAAGACCTCTCACCAACGATACGAGAACAGGTGCAATGTGTTTTTCCTTCTACCCCCACGAAACAGGCTGTGTCCTCTACCGCAACAATGACAATAAATTCGGTGACAAATAAATATCAGCAGCAACGAGAAATCAATGACCGTCTTGTTGCCTTGGGACGAAGCCAGGATTGGAAAGGCATCCTTGAAATTTATCAACAAGAGCGAGAGCACTTTAGTTTTGTCAATTATGCCACCTCCATGAGTCAACTTGGACGAATCCTATCTTCATCTCAGCAACCTCCAAGGGAAAGCAACGCCGCAGCCGGCGACATTCGATTGGAAGGCCTCATCAATGATATCGCGGATCAACTGATGGTACCCAAGCAGGCTTTGAAGGTGTGGAAATCACGAGAGATTTCCAATGTATTGCATGCTCTTTGTAAACTACCGAATGCAAAGGGAGCAGCCGCCACCGAACGCTTGATACAATCTGTCTTGCAAGACGAAATCATGGAGGCAATCATTCAGTCGGACAATGTGCAGAACATTGCCAATACAGTCTATGCTTGTGCCATGTTGAATGCACCATGTCCAGCTCTATTTCTGGCGATCGACAATCAAGCCGTGGCTCTGGTCAAAAACGGAAAGGTTCAAGAAATTTCCAGTATCGCGTACGCCTGTGCCGTTTCGGAAACTCGTTGTCCGGCATTCTTTCAAGCAATCAACGAAAACGCTGTCGATTTGGTGGGAGAAAAGGCAACGACACAAACAATTGCCAATATTGCTTGGAGCTGCGCCGTTTTGGATGTTTCCGATTGCCCTATTCTGTTTGATGCGATTGAGAGTCAAGCCGAGTATTTTGTGATGCATGCCAAGGCACAAGAAATATCCAACACAGCATGGGCTTGTAGTATATTGGAGATTCCATGCCCTTGTTTGTTCCGAGCCATTGACGAGAATGCTGCCTCGCGCGTCGTAGATACGGGGTCACCGCAAGCCATTTCCAACACCGCCTTGGCGGCTGCCAAACTCAATCACGAGTGCCCACGTCTGTTTGCCTCCATTGAGAAACGATTGCACTGGGTATTCGAACATGGCACTGCCCAAGCAATATCCAATACTATTTGGGCATTTGGTCGAAAGAGCTTGTACTCGCCTGCACTGCTAGATGCGCTGGAGAAGTACGGGGTTGCAGCATGCCTACCGAGAGTTGGTCGCAGCGACGGCATTGTCTACCCATTAGAAGCAAGAAGTATTGCATTCGCTTTGTCGCAATTTGGGGTCACATCACGCGTTTTCTTTGATGAACTCCGTGTCCAAATCGCCGTCACGGTTCATCAGAACAGTGCATCCAACCAATTCACTACCAATCTTTGCTATTCGTTTGCTGTGCTTGATCTTGCTTTGGAATATGAAACGGAGTTTCGATTACTTTGGAATCGAGCCATACAAATCAATGACAACGAACTCGAAACTGTAGAGCGTATCCAATTATTGCAGACATTCATTATGGTATCACGAGTCATGAAAATTCCACCTCCCAATGAATTGCTCAAATCGCCAGCGTCCTTGACGGTTGAGCTCACGGATTCTCGCTCGCAACAAGAAATGTCTCAGTTATTGAAGCAACTGGGCGTAAAGCATGAAGTTGAGGCATCGCCATTTCCAACCCACGTCGTTGACCTTGGTCTACTTTCAATCGACGCGGCATGTCGAGAGCGAATGATTGCTATAGAGTTTGACGGTCCTTCACATTTTCTTCGGGATGCTCGTACGAGCAAAGTATTGGAAGGAATGGAAAATGGCCCCACCAAGGCGAAGCGTCGTTTGTTGGAACGACTCGGCTGGAAGGTGGTCAATATTTCGTATTTGGATTGGGTCAGAGCCGCAACGATAGAAGGGAAGAAGCAACTCTTGACCCAGAAGCTCCGTGCTGCGGTTCATGGAACCCCCCATTGACCTATGTGCTGAAATCTCCGATTGGTTCTGATCGCTCCCGTTCTAATCGCATCCTTCCAACCCTTCATTTTCTCACCTCTGTCTTCATCTAGCTAGCTACTGCTAGTATTAGTTGTAGCTTTCCTTCGCTGCTGTGGTCTCCTACTACTACGATTTGAAGAAGAGACAAGGAAAAAGGCAGGAGCTCTTCACCTCACCTTTGAATGTATGCGCGTATCTATCGTATGTATGGTGAGACTAATATCAATGGGTTATGAGTTCTACAACGACATCTGCATATTGAACCGAGCGACGAGCGTCGTCAAAAGATTCAAAGAATCGATCTTCGCGCGAAAGCACAGAACAAAACAGATGCTGTTGCGTCTCGTCGTCACTGGTGGTGTCAACTGTTAAGAGGATACGCCGACCGAAAACAAACCACATTGGAGATTTATCCAAACCGCCTCTTTGCCCATAGCTCAAGCAAAACTGGCAATTGGCGCCCTTGCGATCATGATCGGCCTCCATTCAACAGCGCTGCTGCGGTCAATATCTCTGGTGCTGTTGAGTCAATTTTGCATCTTGTCCGTTCTGTGGGGGGATCCGTCGGTATTCTTTGTAAAAGCGTTGGCAGCTTCATCCGTCTCCAGGACAACAGCCTTCCCTACGGTTTCGCTTCAGGAAGTCGAAACCACACAATCCGCTATACTGGATGGGGCAGAATGGGCTTCGATTAAAAGCATTTTGCAAGAAACTTCGTCGGCAGCACCTTCCTCTAAATATGGCTACATGACAGTAGTCGTCGGCAAAGGATCCGACGGCCAAAAAATCATTGGAATGCAAGCAGCATCTAGTGACTTGGTGTATGAATCTTCCGTGGCAAGAGTGCCGTCGTCTGTGTCTACCAAAGATGCGATTGCTACCTATATTGCCGGACTTTCGACAGTACATGCAGTGTTGCCGCAAGTAGAAGGTGTGGGAGGATCGGGAGAAACAGCGTTGGTGGGCGGGAAAGTCGTAGTCATGGGCGGTAATGATTTGGCTTGCTTTGCCGCCGAGGGCTTGGCCACTTTGGGTGTGCATGTTTGTTTGGTCAGCACGGGCAGTCCCAAGGTGCGGCCACCCAAACAAGGAAAAGGTGCGTAGTCAACATCGTATGGCTTTCGACCGCATAATCTCCTCTCGACGGTATCCCTTTTTATTATATTACGCTCAACAATTTTGTTGAATTGGTTTTTCCCTGCTTTGTTGCCTGATTTCTTTTCTACAGTGGAAATTCTCAAACCGGCAGTAGGATCGGAAGACTTGGGGTTTGCGGCGGCCATTGGCAAATTCGATTCGTTGTTGGATACTCTTGGCAACGAACGCCCCCTGGACCCTAGAGCTCCAATCTTCAACGAGGAAGATGAGAACGACGATGATAGCTCATTTACCTCTCTTTCGTGGGAAAGTTCTTCTTCGAAATCCGTCTTGAATCTATTAAAGGCGCGACACGGCTGCCACAGGTGAGTGTTGCTAAATGCAAAGTCATGAGATGTTGAGACGTCGCATCTAATGTTATTTTCCAAAATGTCCCGACTCCTCTCTGATGTCAAAAGGTATGTTTCAACCATGACGCATTGTCAAAGTTTGGTGGCCAAAGAAGGAATTTTGGGTGGACCCCGACAGGCCGATGAGTATGCCAAACGAGTCGGGCAGCAACCACCAAATAATGCAGCAGAGTGTCAACCGGTGGTACCTTGGTCCAATCTTGGAAGTACTGTCGAAGCTATGTTGAATGCGGGCGTCGTCTTTTCGTCCAAATCTCGGGATAAACTCTACCAAAAATCAAAAGTTGTTCGTGGATGGAACTTGGGAGATTTCTGGGAACAGTCCACTTGGCCACGAGATTCGGCAGGAAATGCACAAATTCGATTTGGATTGCCAGTCATGGAAGATCCTGATTTAGAAGAAGAACGCATGATAGCCGAAGCACCCTCACGTCCGGGAATCAAACGTGTGTCGACGTCTTCTGCCTATGGTGATTTTGATTTTTCGGCCGTCGATGGCGACGAACTAGAAGGTCCGCCGAAACCTGTACAAGAGAATCCATTTGTCTATCAAGTGGCTGGTGTACAGGGCGTGAAAGCAGAAATTATGGAAGAAGGTTTGGATTGTATCCTCTTTTTGTCGGCCAAGTTTTGCAAGACGTGTCGTTCGATTGATCCACAATACACACGCATGGCTCGTATTGCCAAAGAAGAGCAAGGAGGAATCACGACGTATGCCAAGGCCGAAACCAGTGGAAAGTGGGGCAAAGAGCTAGGGCGGTACTTGGGTGTCGACGCAGTCCCAGCCTTTATCTTGTATCGAAACGGACAACGATTTGGATCCCCCTTGAGCGTGTCCCGGTTACCATCCAGAAAAATCGATCGGGCGCTCAGTTTACTACAATCAGGTGCGGCCTGGGACCCAGATGTCTTGAAAGAAGAAGAAGACGGAAAGTCATCGGCTTGAGAATGCTCTCTTATCAGCAAGGGAATGGTCGATCTACGCCGTCATATGGCTAGGATGGATTGTATGAGGATCGGCCTACTAGATACGAGCACCAAGATCACAAAAGCACACCCCCATCGCTTCACAAGACAGATCACAAAAAGTACAGTTTATCGCTCCGCCGCTCCAGACAAATAATCGCAATGTTACTAGTAGTAGAATTCACGATCGCAGCAGTTAAAATGAACCATAGCATTGTGTATTACTATCTATAAAACCTCGCAAACGAGGATGTTGTTTCTATAAAGACTATCCATCCATCGTGAAGAATGCCGATTAAAAGCCTTTCAAATGTCGATTCAAAATGTCATTTTGTCGCAATTGATTGCCAAACCGTTGGCCGTCAAATTGGACCTTGTCGCCCCAAGCATCATCCTTGTGTTGCTTGTTCCACTCTTCAATGCGTTGATAGCCTTTGGGAGTTGGTGTAGGTTCCTCATAATCCGTTTGATTCTTTCTTGTGGAAAGATCTTGAGAGGATACCACCATGTTGAGAAAAGCCAACCGTTGACATTTTGCCGGGTAATTCGAGCTTCTCGTTGACGGAAGCGCCAGAAAAAACGCTTCGGCGACTTGGAACCTTGCAAGTGCAACAAACAAAGTGGCGAATGTGGCCACGAAAAAGACAATGCTGAACTTGTTACTTTTCATGGTTCATGTAATAACTTGCTAGAAAGAGACTGTTGCTATCGTTGATTGAGTGTTAGGATGATGCCAAATAGAAAGTTCTGACATGCAATGATGTTATGGCTAGTTTTCGTTGTTCGTCGGAGTGTGTGATGCATCAAAAATGTGGAGAGGCCATCATCTCTTTTTGTCTCGTGTCGTTCCTGGGCTTTTTGGCACGTTTGGGAAGGCGGGCTCGCATCCACGTAGAAGTTGTACTGTAGTGACTGGGAACGAAAACGAACCATCTGTTCTCCACCAATCATTTGGGAGAATTTCGTTGGGATTTGTTCTTCAACGTCAAAATTCGACTCTTTTGACCAAACAAAAACGAATGGTTGCGTCGTCGGCTCTCTTGATGACCTTACTACTTGCCTAGCGACTCTGTCTACCGTAGAGAGACGTTCCTGATGGTAGCAAAAGTGTCCCCCCACAGCGATGGTGTGGAAGGGAGTGGCCGGATTGCTTGGCAAATCCTGATGAGAGCCACCTCGATGATGTGGCGAGCACTCCGGAACGAAGACTTGTCGCGCCTGGGGAGTTATCGGATTTCGAACCACCCGCGGTCTGCAAGGGGTGCATAGTTGTGACCCTCTCGGCTACAGACGCCCCTTGGCAGGAAATGGTTGAAAATAGCATAAAAAGGTCGTTTCAAGTACGGAACTTCTTTTTGTGCTTCACCATGTCCGCTCTTGCCCTTTACTACATACATACTATTGCAGGAAACCTAGTTACTGGTAGTAGTAGAGAAAAGCCGGTAATAGCAAAAGTGTCCCCCGCATCGCACAGCCTTCAACTGTCGAAAGGGGAGTGGTCGGGTTGCCCGACACCCTCGAATTACCACCTCGTATCGTAGAGCACTCCGGCACGCTCATCGCGCCTGGGGAGTTATCGGATTCTTCACTCGAACCCGCGGTCTGCCGAGTATTGCCAGGTAATATCCTCGAAACAATCCACTCAACTACAGACGCCCCTTATCGGCAAAGTGTTGAAAATAAACATATAAACTTCATTTCAAATTGCGATAGAAGACAATGATTCGTAATACAAGTGTGCTATGTAGAGAACCTAACTACCGAAATTTGAGCTAGACGATGTTCGATTCCTGCACTCTAGTTAGGTATGGGGCAAGTAGCTTTGAAGTACCGGTAGTTAATGCTAGCTAGGGACCTCTGGATCCAGCCAGTCTCTCTTGTCGGCGGGCACGCGCAAGTAAATAGTACTTTAGTGGTATTAGAAATAAACGTGTCGTCCGCTTTCTATGTATGCTTTCAAAGCCCCGCATTGATTTGTCGCATTAGAATATCATTTTGTCTCATTTGATTGCCATGTCTTTGTCCTTCAAATTGAACCTTTTCTTCCCATGTCATGGTTCCATTTTGGCGCTTGGCTTCTTGCTCGGCATGCCAATCTTCAATTCGTTGATATCCGCTGCTGCTATTGGAAGTTTTCTCGGTCGCCTTTGCTTCTTTTGGGGGACTAGTCGAAGTAATGCGCTTGATGAATGTGATATCCGATTCCCCTGGCTTTTGCTTAAACCAGTCGGCAGAATTAGCGCTTGGATCAGGTTTCGATGAAGACGACGCGAAACAGACGAATGGTGTTGAGCGCGTCTTGATCGAACTTGTTGGATCCGCAGGCCTCGGATGTATGCTTGTCGTTCTTATACCACCAAGAAAAGCCTCAGCAACAAGTCCATGATCACTCTTCTGAGCGAGGAATACGATGGCCGACATGCACAACATCCAGATGCCTCGCCCAGTATGGCGGGTATTCGATGCCGAGCTTCGGGTTCGTTTCGTCGTCGTCGTCGTCATCCTGAATTCAGATTCTTTGCTGCTTCTCACAAACAATGAAAGATTTCCTCGCAAGCAATAAACGCGACAAGATCAAACTCTAGCTGGTAGAAGGATCGATCCTCGGGGTGTCTATGATAATGACAGCTAATGTCAACAATCTCGCTACAAGTGCCAGCTTCCAAATCGTTGGATGCCTCTCCCCCATCGTGAAGCTTCGCATCGCGATGGCTTTCGTCCGCGGCGCGCTCTTTTGGAAGCCGGTCGGACCTCGTGCAGACAATGCGAGGTCGAAGGACGTTTGGCTCCACCAATCAATGTCTCTGATGGGAAAAATGTCATTTCTACACGACAAAACGTATTGTTTCAAAGGGGTCTACTGTCGACGTGGTTCAACGGCTCTCTCACACGAACGAACGATGCGGAACCTGCTTACGGCGTCCTCTGCAACTATGATATGGAGGCAATGCTTGGTCGTTCGTAGTAGTAGCTATGAAAACTATCGAGTCAAAACGATGTTGCGTTTGTCTAGCTAGCTAGTTTCTATGAGAAGTAGCTAGTAGCATTTAATAGCCTACGTAAAGCTATCTGCAATAATAGACAGCCAGCAGGAAACTCTGCAACAATGACCCGATGGTGGCGCGATTGGGCTCCCATTCGTGGGGGACCGAGGAACTAGTCACTACTACTCGGCACCGTGCCCTCCTACACTAGCTAGCTAGCTCCCTTTCTATCAGAATGAAGTAGTTACACACAACATTAAAGCTATCCGCTCTTATATATTACTTGCTGGCAGCCATGAGCGTCCAGTCTCAACAACAATGGAATTTACACAAATTCGTTTCTCTAGTTTCAACTCCTCGACCACACAACAAAAACATACTCACTCATTCGTTAGTTCCGCTAAAGTAATACTAAATATAATAATGATAGGATCTTGATGGGGTGATGGGTGGAGTGTATGCAACGCCTGCAACTGCTAGCTAGAAAGTAATCTAGCAGCACTGCTTCTTGGCCGGGGCAGCCGGTCCTCCCACCTTGATACCCTGGTTCTGCTTGGCCGGACCTCCAGCTCCATCTGCTACCAATCGATCCTTGACAGCTCTGGCGATGCTAATAAAGGACTCATCGACATTGATGTCATTCTTGGCCGAACACTCAAAAAATGGAATATTAAATTCCCGGGCCAGCTTTTCACCTTCTTCTGTCGAGACCACCTTTTCGTCCAACATATCACACTTGTTTCCCACCAAGAGTTTGTTGACATGCACATCGGCATGTTGCTGAATCTGACTGATCCAGTTGCGAATACTTTCAAACGAGCGACGGTCCGTCACATCATAGACCAGCAAAATGCCCTGCGCGCCGCGAAAGTACGAGGTAGTAATCGTTCGGAAGCGCTCTTGACCGGCCGTGTCCCAGATTTGCAGCTTGATTTTGGTGCCGTCGATATCGACGTTCTTGATTTTGAAGTCAATGCCGATCGTCGTAATGAAGGTGGGACTGAACGAGTCGTTGGCGTAACGCAACAACAAACAAGTCTTACCGACTCCGGAGTCGCCGATCATCAGCAACTTGATTTGAATATCGTAGGGGGCGCTTCCAGAAGCCATGATCAAATACAGTATTAATAAATAACAAGACGGGAGAAAGGAGGTGAAGCAATAACAAGAAGAAAAGAGAGCAAATAAAGCAATCCCTCCACTACAACAATAGAGACTGATGATGATGATGATGATGATGAGAGAAGCAAGCGACCACCACGGCGCCGCCGCTGTAACGCGGATAGTGGTGGTGAAGCAAGAAAAAGCGGGAGGCCGGCGTTCAACCCCGGCAGGCGCAAAGACATGCGTTGAGAATGCCTACAAATTTTGAAAGAATTCTCTTTGGTAGGACTCACTCGTAGACTATTTACGTGAGCGAGCCGGGTCTTACGGGACTCCAGGCTAAATAACTCAAAGTCATTGCTCCCGCCGCTTTCACCTCTGTCTGTCCGTCGTCTCATGCAAGATTGACTTCGCGGACCACATCCTGAATTTCCCGCCACTATTTTCCCTTGGCGGCAATGGTTGTCGGCATCATGATCTCATGGCACATCCTCTAGCCGAATTGACAGTCAACGTTCCATCCATCTCATGGCTAACATGGCACATCATGGATTGATGCAAGTCGGAAGGGCAACGGTGATGAGGAGATCTTTAGCCGATATCTTTCGACGGCGGCAGAATGGTGTCCTTTCTCGTTTGTCTTTTCCGCCTGCCATTCTTTTCGATACGTCGACGACAAATCAGTATTACTACTCAACAACTACCACTCATCTTTCTGATGTGGGTAGTAGTAATAATCTTGGTTTGGAATCCATCATTAGTCAAGGCCGTGCGTCTCTCGAACGAACCGCTTATGAAATTCAACACAAGACCAAACGCACCAAACCTCTGCCTGCGTCCGAGGACAATACCCACCATAAATCCTTGACACATCGTCAATTGTCCGAAGCAGAACGTATTTTGACTGTTGCGACCGAATGTATCGAAGCCTATTGTGAAAAAGAACCAAATAATTTTTGGACTATACGAGGAGAACCGTTAGTGTTTTTACAAGTACAAGTCAATTCCAATGGACGACTCGCCAAGGTCTTTTGGACCTTGCCGTATGGAATCTTGTTGGATTTGCCTCGAGACAAAAATCATAAAATGACGTATTCGATTCTGGTCGAAAAGGTCAAGCGTCATTTACAAGAACGAGGAGCCGAACAATGGCTGTCACGCCAAGTTCACAGTCGATTGCGTTCCTATTATGCACCACGACTTCGATTGCAAGTAGCCACCAATGAAATGGTAGCTCAAGCCATGAGTGAGTTACTACTGTTGGATGATGACGATGCTAATGAATAATGGCGAGGATTTTGGAAGGGAGCGCAAGCAAGCTTCCACAATGACTGAAAGCTTCTTGGAACACGACGGTGCCACTCTACCTCGGCGCTGGCACTCGAGCTGCCCCCCAGGTCGTGTTGCAAGGGAGTATAGTTCTTGCATTTTTGAGTGAGCCATCTGGTCTGTTGGGAGCCCGGAACTTTGTTCTATCCTTCCTCAGAGGCGCCGTCAGAGGTTCCCTTCGCTACTAGCATCCAAGAAAGAATGCCCCTCCCAAATCAGGTCCGGACAAGAGTAACGTCGTCGCCATTTACTATGAGTTGTAGTAGTCGATGAACTCTGTCATGGAATAGTTGTCTTGGACAGCAGATGATATGTTTGAGTAATAGTAGCAGGTTGAAATCGTGCTATTTCTCTACCGTTGCATTTTTCCCGATAGTACTGCATGATTGGACAAATTCGATCCAGGGGATAGACTGATTCGACTGCATGAACGATTGGATCTTCGCGGTCCAATCAATCGATTCTGTAGTAGCAACGTGAGATTTTTAGGGTAACTTGCCACACTGACGGATGGGGAAATGAAAAATACTATGGAGGTCGAAGTCGATTCGGCGCGCAGTGCTTGGAACTTAGCATAAGTATTCTACGCAGAGCTTCAAATTTAGCATAAGTATTCCACGCAGAGCTTCAAATTTAGCATAAGTATGTACGCAGAGCTACGAATTTAGCTTCACCCGCGTGGCGAACGCGGCTGTTCCGAAATCGCGTGGTTGCAAAATAGTGTGTTACGAAACTGCGTGTTGTGAAATCTCGGGAAATCACTGGAGTTACGAAAGCGCGTCTTGCGAAATCGCGTTGTGTGGTGCGAAAGGGCTTCTTATGAAATCTTGTTTTACGAAATTGCGTCTTGTGAAGTCTTAGGAAATCGCGTAGTGTTACGAAAGCGAGTGGTGCGAAATCGCGTCTTACGAAATATTGTGTTCCGAAAAGCGTGCATTGCGAAATCTAGTGTGACGAAAGCGCGTGCTCTACTAGCTACCGATAGTACTTGCGTCGTCGTCTACTGGGGCCGTGAAGTAGCGTAATGTTAATGATAATGCTCCGGCTAGCACTGGCGTCGTTGACGCCGACGCCCCCGCCGCTATAGTCATAAAGTAACATAACAAGACAGAGCAAGAACATTAGCAGTGATGTGGCTGGCATGATCGCTATTGCTCTCGCAGATCTAGCTAGCTAGAGTAGTGGTGTTATTCGTTGAGTGAATGTAGTCATACAGCTCGAGGAGCATGCAGCTTACAGATCTTTCAGAGAGATCCAAAGCGATCCTCGTGGCTGTCTCAGCAAGAAGAGTAGCAAGGATCTTAGTTTACCAGAAAGCGATTCCGCGCTTCGCGCGGAATCGAGCTAATCAAAATCTCATCCGTCAGTGTGGAAAATTTGCCGATTTTTTTGTGCACATGCATCCCACTATCATGCCGCTGTCATCATGATGAGAGATGCCCTCTCTCTTTTGCATTTCGGTGATAGAAGTCTACTCATCTGGATCTAACACTGCTAATCTCGACGATACGAAAAATGATTCCAACCGCAACTATGTGGAGGACGACGACAGCGACCGTCGGATCACTCCAAAGGGCGCTGTTACGGCGGGCCGCTACGAGAAGTCTCTGCGATGCTGCTGCCCCAGGAAGAGCCATGGCAATGGTAATACGACCAGCAGCTGAATCCCCACGAACGTATTCTCGGATAACACGTCGAACGTTTTCGTCATCCCTGCATCAACATCCACAATCATCATCGAATGAGGACGACACCGTAGTCTTTGACCCCACTCAGTTTCCATCGTCAGCTGCACTGCTCAAACAAGAAAGTAGTGTGGAAAATCCATTATCGGACCAAGAACTAGAACTTCAAACTTGTTTACAAGAATATCAAGAGCTACTGCAATCACAGCCTCGGGATCTCGTGGATGTCTTGGATCGATTGTATCATGCCTACATGGCCTTGGAATATTGGGAAGAAGCCCTGGAGGTGCAACGTCATTTCGCCAGGTTTTGTTCAGAGCATTCGCCCGAACAAGCGGAGAGCATTCACAATCAAGGGAAATTACAACTAAGACTGGGCAACTTTGAAGCTTCCAAGCGGTTGTATGAGCACGCCTTGGAGTATTTTCTAGAGCAAAACAACAAGGTACAAGAAGGGCACGTCTATATATCCTTGGCGGGATGGTACTTTTTTCGACACGAAGAACAACCACAAGCTTCACTATTAGACACAGCCATGGAATATCTAGTCAAGGCTGAAGGGTTATTGGATACCAATCCGACTCTATTGGTCAAGTGTTTGGATAATCAAGGATTGATTCATCGGATGTGGCATGATTATGAACAAGCTTTGCAAGTATATCAACAAGCCTTGCAAGTGGTTCCAGATGACTCGACTCGGCAAGCTTTGCAATTTCATACTGCTGACATGCATGTCGCACTTGAAAATCCACACTTCGCTTTGGCCTTGTATCAAGAATTATTACAAAACTGTCAACAACAACCATTGGGTACTAGGAATGACAATACGACGACATGGATGATGCAAGGTGTCTTATGGCACAATATTGCTACCCTCCATGTTCAACTGGGCGAGTATACCTTGGCCGAAGATGAATTTCGTCAAGCCTTGCATTGGAAACAAACTGCGGCAAAAGAATTTCATCCTGAACTCGCCAAAACTTGGAATGCGCTAGGGGCCTTGTACTATGGCCATTTAGGCGAAGCACAACAAGCGTTGGAATGTTTTCGCCATGTGCTTTGGATTGCTCGAGCGCATTCGGACTACGATGATCATGCTCAAGATCCGGAAGTCATGGCGGCACTTCAAACGATATCGGATATTGAAGCGCAATTCGAGAAAGAACGATAGAAACATTTAACCGACGATTGCTAAAAATCCTCTAGCTAGTAGCGACCGCAACTAGTTTTACTACCATGATAGAAACTTTGGCAAGGCTCCTGCTACAAGTAATGACAGTCACCTCCATCATATCCACACGCTTCCGTTAAATATTCACCAAAATTGCATGTTCCATCCCCAATCTTCTTCGGATATTCGACAACACAATCAGGGTAGTCTTGAAGGATGCCCAAATAGCAGACTTTTGTACTATTATTGCAGAATCCTGAAGCACACTCGTCATCCTGCAAGCATGGTTCTCCAAGTTGCAAACAGTCGCCCCCATCAAAGCCGCATGCCTCGCTTGCATAGTATCCGCCATCGCAATCACCATCCCCGATCCATTGAGGCATGGCAACTCTGCAATTGGGGTACTGTTCGAAGACGAAGCCCGAGTCACAAACCTTTGTCACGTCATTACAAATCTCTGAAGCACATTCTCGATGTCCACGACAGGGCTTGCCAGCCTCTAGGCAGTCTCCCCCATCAAAGCCGCACTCTGCTGTCCCATACAGCCTACCATCACATGTTCCATCGCCAATCCTGGATGGATTTTCCACATGACAGCCGGGATACTTTGCATCATGACATACTCCGTCTCCAATGAAACGACAGCGGGGAAATTCGCCATTATTCCTCGCGTCGCAATCGCCACCGTCATAGTCACATGCTTTAGTATTATATGGTTCGGAATGACATTGTCCATCGCCAATCAAAGAAGGGCTCTCAACAATGCAGCCAGGATACCTGTCCATAAAGGCGAGACAGTCACCGCCGTCATAGGCACATTCCACTGTCATGTGTAGCCCACCATCGCAATATCCATCCCCAATCTTCGATGGCATTTCCACATGACAGTCGGGATACTTATCTATGAACGCGAGACAGTCACCGCCGTCGTATGCACACTCCACCGTCATGTAGCTCCAACCATCACAAGTTCCATCACCAATCCTATTCGGTTGGTCCACATGGCAGTCGGGATACTTACCCATGAATGCGAGGCAGTCCCCGCCGTCATAGGCACATCCCACCGTCATATATAGCCCACCGTCACAATATCCATCCCCAATCCAAGAGGGATGTTCCACATGACAGTCAGGATAGTACGTTCCATTCTCATAGTTTAACTCGACACAGTCGCCGCCATCATAGCCACATGCTGATGTATTATACACACCGCCATGACAATATCTATTCCCAAGTTTCCATGGCTTTTCCACATGACAGTCAGGATACTTCCTTACGAGCGCGAGACAGTCGCCGCCGTCATAGCCACATGCTTCTGTATTGTAAGCACCGCCATCACAGACTCCATCCCCAATCCTAATTACTTCGTCCACAATGCAACCAGGATACTTGTCGACGAACGCGAGACAGTCGCCGCCGTCATAGCCGCATTCTACCGTCATATAAGGCCCACCAGTACACCATCCATCCCCAAGCGAAGATGGAGAGTCCACATGACAGCCAGGGTATTTTTCCACGAACGCGAGACAGTCTCCACCCTCATAGCCGCATGCTTCTGTATTATATTCACCGCCATAACAATCTCCATCCCCAATCCAATATGGATATTCGACATAACAGTCAGGATAGATTGGGCTAAGGCAGCGCCAGACGGTAGCACCACAAAGTGAAATAAACAAAGCCGCAAACGACACCCAGAAAACTTTGGACTTTTCTTGTCGCCTTTCTTCCGACTGTAGCAAATGGATAACACGCAACAATGCAAAGACAGTTCCAGCCAAGACGCAAGTCATCAAAGCATACCCTAGCCATTCAAGCTTGGGAAGAAACCATAGGATCGGAAAAGCAACGAACGAGCCGAGACACATAGAGACAGTGGAGACTCTTTGTGCATCTCGTAGAAGCCGCTTATCGCCAGGTGCGTAGTCTTCGAGTGCAATGGAAGAGCAGCGCCTCATCGGTAAGTACATGATAATTGCGCCAAGGAACAGAGCACAAGCAACGATCAAATCGGGCAAGTAACCCAAGGAATTAAAGCCATACCAAGGCCCCCCCCGAGCCATAGGTGGGTATCGAAAGAAGAGAGCAAAACCGCAGAGATGGAAAATGATGGCAACACCATAAACCACCATGACAAAGCATAGAATGCGGCGGTACTGCTTCTTCATGAGGATCATGTCTTCTTCTTCTTGAATGTGGACTTCGTCTGCAATCATGAGCTCGGGAGCAAGATCAGCTTGTTCCACCACAAACATTTCCGGGGCGTTCGTGTCGTCAACGTCATCAAAGTTTGATCCTTCATCAAGGAATCGCTCAGTGCTCGCTTCGCTACGATGACTTGGAAATTCCCGCACAGCACCCGGTCGTTGTTCCTCATCGTCTCCACTACTACTCTCGTCTAGAACATTCTCCTCCTGGTCTGTAGACCTTTCTCTCGCCTGACGGGCGCTTTCTCTCTCCTCCGTTCTAGTATGTCTCTTCTGACGTCTCCTCTGGCTCAGCATGACCTCGTAATAATGAATAGTCTAACGCATTCGTGCGGGTTGGGATTCTTTTCGCAGAATGATCACGGCATCATATTTTTAGGCGGGCAGACATTCGACCCCGAGAGGTCTTATTTGCTCCGATATGATATCGCTGCGGTCGACCCACGTTCGCGCTCTCTAGCGCAAAAGATCCAGCCCGATATGGGCTAAGAGGTCTTATTTATTCGGTCGCAAAGGACTTGTGTGCGACTATGATAACGATGTATGTGCCGCCAGCATGAACTCATCATTATGCGGCGGCGGGGGCGGGTGCCACAGAACATTTCAGCACAAAGGCACGATGACTTCAAAAGTGGAAGAGGAAAGAGCCAAAGTCATTCAGCTGGTGGCTCCTTTCGCTCCTGGTG
Organism: Nitzschia sp. DOCU1; assembly: GCA_951394045.1. Classification (NCBI taxonomy): domain Eukaryota; phylum Bacillariophyta; class Bacillariophyceae; order Bacillariales; family Bacillariaceae; genus Nitzschia; species Nitzschia sp. DOCU1. Next base: position 1,408,933 of record OX595995.1, on the reverse strand, counting down.
AGCTATATTCACTTTTTACCGCCACGGCAGAGATCGACGAGACGAATGGCATGGCCACTTCTTCAAAAGCTAATGAGGATAGGGGTGTGGAGCAGGAAAGTGCCAAGAAAGGGGTCGAGGTTGCCCCTCCAGTCGCTCCAGGTCACTGCTCACTATTCAACGTAACTGCAAAGACAGATGAGAAATCCGCCCGCCAATTGATAGAAAGCTCTACAGCTAGTATGGAAGAACATGATGTATTGGATATCTCATGCGAAAATGATGAGGAAACCGCCGAACCCGATGTTGTAGAGGTTGCCGGCATAGTCACAAATAGTCACACCGAAGAGCAGCAGCTGTCAGCTGCTAGATCACACTCTAATGATGCCATCGACGACACGAATGCCCCGCCAATGCTTGTCAAAGCAGACCTTGCTCCAGAAGTCACACCGGCAGACGAAGTGAACATTCAACATGAAGAAGATATGCTCAACAAGAAGATAGAGTACCGGCGTATTCTATCGGGCGCCATGGTGTTTTATGGCATTGCCATCCTTTTCAATATTAAAGGTTTTATCCAATTGATTTCGGACGGGACTTACTACGGTGAAACTTACTACGATCCAGTTTACTTATTCATGCCCGCGGGTTGTCTTCTGTTCCTTGCGACACTTCTAATGGTCTTACCGACAAGGTCCTTCTGCTCTTCCATCAGACTCCAAGACTACGCACCTGATGACGAGCAACGCTTACGAGAAGCGCAAAGAGTCTCCGCTGCCTCCTCGTGTCTATTTTGGTTCGCTGTTTTTCCGATCATTTCCTCCCTTCGCAATCGTCTGTGGCTTGGGTATGCGTTTCAGACATGGGTCTTTGCTGGAACTGTTTTTGCATTGTCTCGTGTTCGCTTTTTGCTACGTTCGGTAGAAAGCCGACAAGAAAAATCCAAAGTTTTCTGGGTGTCGTTGGTTGTATTTTTCCTGGCTCTTTGTGGTGTTACCGTCTGGAACGGCCTCACCTATATAGATAAATCGTGCACGAGCGAAACATGTGACGATGATACTGGCGAATGCTTCATTTATTACATCCCACCCAAGATTCTTATTGATGGGGGGGTAGAATGTGACTATACTCGTGGCGTTTCGTCCAAACAGTATCCCGATTGTTATGTGGAGAGTCCACATATCATTGGGGATGGGCAGTGTGATGGTCGTTTATATATGACGGCGGAGTGTGCCTTTGATGGTGGTGACTGTGTCGAGTTCATGGACAAGTTTCCTGGTTGTATTGTGGACGAACCATATAAGATTGGAGATGGATATTGTGATGGCGGACCTTATATGACCGTCGAATGTGGCTATGACGGCGGTGACTGTCTTGCGCTCGCGGAGAAGTACCCAGACTGTCATGTGGATGAACCGTATAGGATTGGGGATGGATTTTGCGATCTCTGTAGTTTTGATGGACACAATTGTTGGGGCTGTGGTCCTCGCGTTCGCGTTACTTGTATGTTTGGTGACTACAATACAAAAGCTTGTGGCTATGATGGCGGTGATTGCGACGCTGTGAATAAATGGTATCCCGAATTGTATCCCGACTGTCATGTAGAAAAGCGATCGAGGATTGGGGATGGGGTGTGCGATGGTAGATTATACGGGACAGTGGAGTGCGGCTTTGATGGCGGAGACTGCCTAAAAGATGGCGAACGCTGCCGTGGGCACTTTGAATGTGCTTCAGAGATTTGTAATCATGTCACAAAGGTATGTGACTCGGGCTTCGTGTCCGAAGTATACCCCAACTGTAACGTTGGCATGCCTCATTGGATCGGAGACGGTAAATGCGATGGGGGAGACTATGCAAGCGAGGCATGTGGCTTCGATGGGGGAGACTGTCCGGAACGTTAGAACAACAAAAACATTGTTCGCAGCTGCGCATCCAGAAATGATACGAAGATTGGGTATTAATAAGGTCGACGGATTGTCGAAATCTTTGAACAATTTCGAAATTTGTGGTGATCGCAGGGACAACCTGAACTTGATGAGGCCCTACAAATTCAACAAGGCATTTGAAATCCACAATTTCATTGATTATGTGACAGAGAAAAGTCTATCAGCAAGCCTTTACTGCTGGCGTATTACCATCCAGGAATATCCATTATTGATTTGATTTCAACGAGACCCGATTGGCTTGGCATTTGAAAACCGCAGGTATGCATAATGAAACCCTGTATCATTCGCATTGCAGCACTCGAAACGATATTGGATATGCAAGAGCAACTGGAGAGAGAAGAAATAGACAATAGTAGCTACGTAGTTAGATTTCATTTTGTAATCTACTGCTACTAGTCCGAGGAAACCAAGTCTTTTTCAAAAATTGCTACTACGGTGGTCTTCTATTGACCAAATAATCCACGCTTGACAATCTTTGCCGGTGTGATATGAAAAATGTTTTCTTCTTCTGGAATATCCTCCTTGAGATTGCGAAACATGGCCATGATATCCGCCAGTGACAAATCCTTGTGGCCAATCTTTTTATCAAAATTGGCCTTGTCAAAGGTAATTCCAGGAATATTGGACAAGTTTGTTTTCAGCCGCTGGAGCTCTGATCGATTGAGTTTGAAATCCAGATTCTTGTCACTCGACAAGACATCTCTCAAAACTTGTTGCATGACTCGACCTTCCAAATTCTTTTTGATTTTGACTTGCAACTGGGCGTTTTCTTGGACAATCGAGACGAGTCGATCGGTTTGACTTCCATATTTCTTTGATACAGTATCCAATTCTTGAGTAACCTCTTTGAGTCTAAAAATATCCATGTATACATACATATACCAAAGCAGTAGAAAAGACAAGAAAAGCAAGAACAGTCAGAGCAGCGGCTTTGGAACGCAAGCAATTGTAGCACGACAGGTAGTATGGACTTACTCAAAGGTTGCATTTTCAAGGTGGGCTAATGTTGTCTTGAGTTTGCTATTTTCCTCTGAAAATTCATTGACAGTCTGTAAAGATAACAATAGAGTGAGAAACGGACTTTTAACTTGTGGCAAACACACACAACCTCATGATACATTCGCCGCCGCTGTTGTCCTCCTCACCGTTCGAAGTTCATTTTGATTTGACCGTAGACTTCCCAGTTTTGATAGTCGAACTTTCTGAGCAATTGCAATGGGTGCCATGACTAGCAAACCTAACGATGCCACATCTACAACCGTTGATGCCGTCAAGAACATGGCGTATGCTGTTAATACACGAAAGAAAGATGACGTTCAACTGGAGGTGAGACGACGGAGGAAATTATTCGGGATGAACGCGTACCCTTGTGCGACAATCATAACCTACCAGCCGAAACAATCGCCACCAAAGCAGTCATATACAGCCATGAATCTTGCACTCCATTCACCAATCGATCGGTTTCTTCTCCATTGACCTTGTAGGTAGACTCCTCGACGGGCGGAGACCCGATGGTCGTCAGCGCGGTCTTGACTTGAACAGCCGTCTCCAATGCATCGAATCCAGCAGATGCCATTGTGGAAGCTTAGAAACGCCCTTTCAATGAAGTCTTGCTCCAAGGGCAGCCAAGTAGAGACGACGGCAACAATGGTTCGGTTGCAAGAAAGGGTGAAAGTGTGGGTACAGAGTGTAGAGTGTGTCATCGTCGACGCCGACAGTCCAGCATCCAAAAAAGATTCGGCTTCGGATGCATATTATATCAATCGGGGGTAATTTCCCCCACAAAACGTCTTCAAAAAGGGGATTAAATTATATTTATGGTTAATCATCATGTCGTCGGATCGCAGGATCGGACCAGTCTCAAAAGTAGTAGTCGAAGCTTCGATCATAGTAGTCGCATCTACGGTGACGTCATTGGCTTTGAAGAAAATCTTTTCACTGCGTAAAGATTTCATGGATTATTCGACAATGATGTGTGGTTGCGGCGAAAAGGAGTGTCATTAGCAGAGAGCCGCAACACTCAACGATTATACTATTCTGTAAAGTCGACTTGCGCAAATCTTCAGTCATTCGCATTCCGCGGTGGGCCATGTAAAGTTGAATTTGCGGACAAAACACCATTCCGGCGAGGGCCGGAATCGCCACCGACGCATTACCATCTAGCTCGAGTCACAGACTTTGGTGTCAACATCGCAGACCTCCGAAGCGCATTCGAGATGCCCACGACAGCGTTCACCCGCTTTTAGGCAGGCACCGCCATCAAAGCCGCACTCCTCCGTTCCATATTCCCTACCATCGCACATTCCATCCCCAATCCTCGATCGCTTTTCTACATGACAGTCGGGATACCATTTATTCACCGTGTCGCAATCGCCGCCATCATAGCCACAAGCTTGCGTATTGTAGGCTCCGGAAGTACAAGCAAGTGGAAACTGGACACGATCACTAGGATTTCCAGACAAGGCGCGAGGGAAGGCGTAGGGCTCGAGATCACAGAGATTACAATATCCATCCCCAATCCTGTGTGGTTGGTCCACAATGCACCCAGGATACTTGTACAAGAATGATGACAAGCAATTTTTACGAGACGCACAAGTAGCCTCAGCGGGCTCCTTCTGCCTATTCTCATCCGTTGCTATTCCGATCCCCGTGTTGCTCCCCAATCTTCAATGGCTTGGCTATGCTTTGACGACATGCGTCTTTGCTGGAACTGCCTTTGCATTCTTGCGAGTTTGGCTTTTGCTACGGCCCAAAGAAACGCGACAGGAAAAGTCCAAGGCTTTCTGGGCGGTGTTTGTTGTATTTTTCCTTGCTCTTGGCGGTGCTGCCGTGTGGCGCTGCCTTAACCCAATCTATCCCGATTGCCTTGTTGAGGATCCTAATTACATCGGGGATGGTTGGTGTGATGGCGGTGTCTACAATACAGAAGAATGTGGTTATGATGGAGGTGATTGCGTGAATGAAAAGTATCCCGACTGTCATGCAGACAATCCATCTAAAATTGGAGATGGAAACCTGCGATGGAGGGCGATACATGACTTTGGAGTGTGGCAATGACGGCGGTGACTGTCTCGCGTTCTTGGACAAGTATCCTGGGTGCATTGTGGACCAACCCTTTAAGGTCGGAGATGGAATTTGTGATAAAGGTCTTTATAACACAAAATCATGTCGCTATGACGGCGGTGATTGCGACGGGGGAACCGCAATGAATGGAACGTATCCTGACTGTCATGTGGAACATCCCTCTTGGATTGGGGATGGCTTTTGCGATGGTGGGGTATATATGACGGTGGAATGTGCCTATGACGGCGGTAATTGTCTCGCGTTCTTGGACCAGTACCCCGACTGTCATGTGGAGCAACCAAATAGGATTGGAGATGGAATTTGTGATGGTTGGGTATACATGGTGGATGAGTGCACCTATGACGGCGGTGACTGTCTCGCGTTTATAGACAAGTATCCGGACTGTCATGTGGAAGATCCATCTCTTATTGGGGATGGAACTTGTGATGGTGGGCGATATATGAAAGTGGAGTGTGCCTATGACGGCGGGGACTGTCTCGCCTTCATAGACCAGTATCCTGGTTGTATTGTTGAAAGTCCGCTTTTGATTGGAGACGGAGTATGTAATCCCGCTGAACCATATAACACACGGGCATGTGGATATGATGGTGGTGATTGCGACGCGATGAATGATGCAAAGTATCCTGGCTTCCATGTGGAAAATCCATCCAGGATTGGCGATGGAACATGTGATGGTAGGCTTTACGGGACAGCAGAGTGTGGCTTTGATGGTGGGGACTGCCTGGAGGCTGGCAAGCCCTGCCATGGGCATTTAGAATGCGCTTCCGAGAGTTGCAATGATGTCACAAAGGTTTGCGACTCCGCCTTCGTCTCCGAACAGTACCCCGACTGCAGAGTTCCGATGCCTCAATGGATCGGGGATGGTGAATGCGATGGCGGATTTTACGCCAGCGAGGCGTGTGGTTTTGATGGGGGCGACTGTTTGCAACTTGGAGAACCGTGCTTGCAGGATGACGAGTGTGCTTCAGGATTCTGCAATAATAGTACAAATGTCTGCTACTTGGGCATCCTTCAAGACTACCCTGATTGTGTTGTCGAATATCCAAAGAAGATTGGGGATGGAACGTGCAACTTTGGTGAATATTTAACGGAAGCGTGTGGATATGATGGAGGTGACTGCCTTTACTGATAGAAGACTTGCTGCCACTCTTGGCAGTCTTGTTTCGATACTTGTCGTCCACGGCAGCCCCTCCGCTGCACGGCGAAAAGACCCAACTGTCGTCCGCCTTACTAGTGTCAGTGCGAGTCAAAAGTCGAATCGATCATAACGTAGTCTATTGTCAAACTTTACAAAGTAAAAATTCGCTTTCGCATACATCACCACGAGAATCTCTCCTTTCCTTCCCACGTTGGATACGCTCGCTACTAGCTAGCAAAAGGGACGCAAGATTGTGGGCACATACGTATGTACGACTTTTCGATGTATGGCTACGTACCATACCCAAAAGCATAGTTGGATGACTTCTTCGACCCCACGCCTTACGCTCCCACGAATCGCGCCGGGTCGGTTGCGACATGACGAAGAAGGCGTGCTTTTAGCTTTTCGATTTCGACCATGGTCGATGCTACTGACTTCCGGAATTACTCCAGAAGTTGCTTTCCTATATAGAGACCCCCCACTAGTAGGACGACGACAACAGCACTTGTTCCAGCGTTCCCTTTTCCTGCTCCTGAGTCGAGAGCTGTTGTTTTTGTGCACAGAGAACCATGGGAGGCACACAAAGTACTACCAAAAAGAAGGCTCCTCCTCCTACCATTTCCGCAGCCGATCGTGCCGTTTTGGATTTGAAAAATGCTCGGGATCGTCTGAGCCGATATCAAAAAAAGTTGGAGGTGGATGAAGCCAAACTTGTTGAAAAAGCTCGACAGGCAAAGTACAAGGGTCAAACTCGTTTGGCATTGCAACTACTCAAAATTAAAGCCATGAAAACACGCGATGTCCAGCAAGTCGAAACGCAACTGTTGAATGTTTTGCAAATGGTCCAAACGTTGGATAGTAAACAAAATGAACAACAAGTCTTGGCAGCCATGAAGGTCGGCAAGGACGCTTTGGCGAAAATGCATCAAGAAACGACCGTCGAAGACGTCTTGGATCTCATGGATCAAATTCAGGAACAAAATGAATTAGAGCTGGAAATTTCCAATATTTTACAAGGTACACCGGAATTGTCCATTCAAGATGAAGCTGCCGTCGAAGCCGAATTGGCAGCTCTTATGGAAAGCGAAAGTACCCCAGAAGCTGTATTGCCACAAGTACCTTCGTCCAAGCCGTTACCCGTGGCGCCGACTACCAAATTGCCGGATCCAAAGGATGCCGTTGCGACAGAACAACCACGAGTCGCCGTGCCATCATAGCGCTGGCTGCTACTATTCGTATGCAGTGTAACCAATTGTTATAGTGTGTGGAGTGGCAAAGTAAAAGATATGAATGTTTGATAGTTTTATCATGTAACTTCTACTAATGAGATTTGGCCGCAGCTTTGCGGGCCCCCTCCATGGCCACTTGACGCGCTACTTCCTTATCAATGGCGGAACGAATCGCATGGACCCACGATGTGCGTTCGTCTCGACCATTGCAATAGACCAAAAACGATTTGCGGGGATGATAAATTTGAAAGGCACGCTGGGATTCCTTCTTTTGCTCGGGAGGGAACCAATCAACCACCTTCATGAGTATCAAGGGCAATTCTTCATGAATCTTGTATTGCAGATGAAACATGCCTGATGATGGCATTTTCTTGGCATAAATTAGGACATCGGAAAACAAAAAGAAACGATATTCCACCAACCGGCCACTTCGATTGGCTCGTTTAAATAGATTGCCAGTCTGAAGAAATTGACGCGTAGGATCGTTCAACAAGTACTCGGCATGAGCGAGGCATTTGACGGCATCGTGAGTTACCTTTTTGCGGTCAGTGCCATTTTCATCGGCCGAGCCAAGATGCAAGTCTGCCACAAGTTCATCAATCAACTTGAGCGCCAAGAGACGGTTCTTGTCCATGGCGACTGCCGATCTGGTACCGTCTACAGTACAGGCTTCTTCAATGCCGGTGAACCAGTCTTCCGTCTTATAATCCAAGCTCTTTTCATTGCGATGAGATTGATTATCCTCCGTTTCACCCCGTCTCCATGCATTGAACAGACGGAAGCGACCAAGCTGACCCAAAAAGACGGATCGTTCCATGGGCATGTCCAGGCAAATCGTCAACGCCAAGGCGTATTTGAGAATAATAGCGGAAGATTCCATACCCGCTAGATCCAAGTGGGCGGTTTCGATTGCGGCATTGATCAACCCATGGAATTGATGCCAGGTCTTAGACATCATCTTTCGAGTCAAAAAGGAAGTGGCATCTGTCAAATTGCCTCCAAAGAGGGGCAACTGACTGTGTTCTTCCAGAGAAGTAAATTTGTACTCGTGGGTAGAGAGTCCTCGCAAAAGTGCGTCCAGGCTCTTGGCATTGTTGACAATAGCCGCCAAGTCTGCCTTCAAGCGCTCACTACTTGAGCCTGCCCCAGTTTCCGTATCATCCATTTCATCATCATTTAGGACAATAGGGTGTGCCTCGATCGAATCGTAAATAATGGAAAGGTACTCGGGACTCAAATCATCCGTTTTGAGGGCGATTCCTTTCAAGTTGTTGATGAATTCAACTTTGGTCATTCGTTTGCGGCCAGTCTTTTTACCCTTGGTAGATGACATGGACTTGTGAAGATCCGTGTTGAGCATTATAATGGCAAAGGATAGCAAGAAAACTGTGTCTTGGTCTTTGAAGGGGCAGTTGATGTGATCGCCCGCATTATCTTCCCAGTAACATTGGGCGAATGTTGTAATCAATCGATCGACTTGCTGAGCTTCTCCAGGCAGACGGAAACCCCCATTTGTAAGCAAGTGGCGAAGCCCCTGCTCTACCGTCATACCTACAAAGCTGATAGCTCGAATGTAGCTGAACCGAATCAAATTCCAGTACTCAGATTCTGAAGCCTCCAAACCCGCCTCTCCGAGATAACGCCCGAGTTCTACCGGCTCCAGGTCCGATCGGTGAAGCCTAAGGAAGGAAGCGATGTCGCGTGGTGACGGTGTCAACACGCTGCACGCAATCAAATAATCGATTCCCTTGCGCAGCCCCTTCTCGTGCGAAATGTCAAACGCAATACCCAAGTGATCGATTTTGCTCTCGTCGTCGTGGACGGCCTGTGCCTTAACTTCAGCCTTCTTGACCTCCTTCTTGATGATTTCTTTCTGCCAAAAGCCGAGGATTCCAGCATCTTGTCCTTGACGTCCGTCCAAGTGGCCACTTTCTGATGAAGAATCAGAGCCACAGCTTGCAATACCAGGAATACAATCCATGGGATGAAGTCTCCACGAATCGACGAGCGCGCGAAACTTGGGACCTTTGGTAGCAGCTGCAGATTCTGCAAGATTTTGAATTAGGCTTCCAATTGCATCAAGAGACGACTTTCGCAGGCGCTGTGCACTCTCTCGAGCTAAGGTCGTCCCGCTTATTCCATCCAAAACGTCGACGTCCTCCTCCTTCTGACCAGCGGACGCTGACATGGGTTGCGAGTCTTTGATCTGCTGGGCGATGAATTCACCGCACTTTTCGTACATGATACAAAGAGCCGCACAAATCTTTTGGGTGATTTTCCAGTTAACATCGAAAAGTAGTTCATGGGTCGCTGGGGTATCAAGCTTTTGAGACTCGTGATCAGTATCAAAGTTCAGGAACAATTCGAGTAATCCTCGCGTGTCCGAAAACCATAGCTCGAGAGCTTTCATGAGTTCGATCTGTTGAGCAAAGAGATACGCCGTATCACCTTCCTCTTTGCGCTTCTCCTTGTACAAAATCTGGGGTCCAAGCCGGAGAACTTTGAGGACAAAGTGTTCCATGAGAATACCAAGCTCAAGTTTCATGTGATGACGGTACAAAGAAGAAGTCCACAAGACACCGATGATATGAATAATCCGCCGGTATACTCGGGGATCTTCCATTGCTTCAGATGTATTCAAAAGTAAACATGGAACGACCAGGCGCCGGATAGCAAAAACAAACGTCGAAAATGACTGAGACTTGGGAACTTCCATTTTTTGTTTGATCTCGTCCCACTTGATAAGGAAGAATTGAAGCATTTCCAAGCTCATTAGTTTGCTCGCGACATCTCGGGGAACGCCTTCTTTGTTCTTATCCTTTCGGATCTTGGTGGACGCGACCTTCACGCAATTGGTCAAGATGGCAAACAACATCGAATACATCCCACGCGTTTCGACACGCAATGCTTCATCGTTCCCGAAAAGACCAGATCCGCAAGAATTCATCATGTCGTACCAGAAGAGCTCGCTACCACCCGATCGTAGGATCTGATGCATAGCAAGTTGGGTGTAATTTGCGATATCAACTCGGTGCACAGATTGATCAACGATCTCGCTAACAAGCCCATCGATGATATCGTTGAAAATATCCGGCGACATCCTGCTGTCTTTTTGCGGGCTCCCATAGCGAAACATTAGATGCTCAGATGCAACCAGAGTTTGAAGGCGAGCAATCGAGAAAACAATCAGATCTTTCAGAGCGAGGATAGATGCCTGGGGAGCACCACCTGGCAAGTACTTGACGGTGTTTGATCGAGGATCTTCCAGTATAAAGTGGTCTCTACCATTCACGGCACCCCAAGCTCCATTCCCCCCAGAAGGAGTGCTGACTCCAAAGTAGAAAACAAATAGGTAGAATCGAAGGACATACCCCACAGTTCGGGTGTTTAGATGACCACATCCATACTTGACGCCCGCCTCAACAAACTCCACGCAGCCTTGCAGTTGAGTTTCTTGAGTTCCCATAGTTGCGACATCACACACAACCTGAATTGCAATATCAAGCAATGTGATTCTACTCGATGAATCCTGTTCCAAATTAACGTCGCTCGAAAAGAAGTCTCCTCGAAGCAATTCTACCAAACCTTCCACAGCCAGCAAAGCGGATCCACCGTGTCTTGTGTAGCATGCCGTCAAGATGGGAGTGAGGATCGCAACCCGAGCTTGAAATCGAAGCATTCCTCGAGGGTCGTTCTCCTCGACCGCAGTTGACACAACGGGAATAAAACTGAGAGCTTCTAGGCAACGTCCTAGTTCCGTTTCTTCATTTGAGTACAAACTTCGAACCACTTGCGATCGATTTGCACGGGAGGAGTCGTCTCCAGACGTACTAGATATCGTACTCATCGAAGGGCTCATTCCCTTGTGGCTATCAAGATCTGAGAGATGAAATGAATTGTTGACATCCGATGACACGTCAGACTCGCAGTCACCCATGGACATCCGTTCCAGATCAGAAACAACGGATCGGCTGCAAGGGGTTCCAAGCCCATGAGCCAAAAGCAGAGAGGATGTCAAGGCCTCCGAAGAGGTGGGGATCTTTTTGGAAGGGCTCGCTGCAGAGTATACGTATGTGTTTCCCATGTCACTTGGGAGGCCGTTCAGTGAAGTGAGAGCTTTTCTCCGCGACGCTTCGATCAGAGAAAGACGGTTACTGATGGAACTCGGACTCAAAAGTGAATGTGTCGACCTGTCCATAATATGAAAGCGTCCAACTCGGCTCGCAACAATCGTTCCTCCCGTACAATAGTAGGCGTCAAGCTTGCGCGTGGTGGAGGAACTGTTGTGCGCCGACATGACAAGTGGGAGAGGGCGAAGGGGCTCCAAGTTGGCAAGACGCTGTCGATACGCCAAGAAGACTTGGGAAGCTTGCGTCTGGATTACAGCCACGTGGTTTCTAGGGGTTCTTTCCATGACGGTAAAGCCTTCTGGTACATATTCCCTCTTCGCCGGTATGAGAGGAAGAATTGCAGTAATCGGGTTGCCTTCCCTCGACCTCCGGAAGCACAGGAAAACTTGTTCATCGCCAAGGTTCAAGTTTGCAGGATTGCGCTCATTGTTCTTTGGTAGGGACGAGTGCACGCGAACCACGCTGAACCCCGGCGGAACAAACTCCTTCCGTTGAGGGAAAACCAAGGCAAGTGCCGTGACACAAGGCCTCTGTGCCGCCCTGTCCCAGTTGGTTTCCTTCTTCACATTGATATAAATGGGCGTCTTGCGGTCTCGAAGAAAAAACTTGTCACCCCCTGCGCTTTGGGAGATGCGATAATAGCCCTTTGGCGGTTGATCTTCGCCAACCGTGACAATCAGGTCCGTAATAGGGCCAGTCAACGCCGAAAGTTCTGCATCTTCAATATTCTGAATTACCTTTGCACTTTTCCTCCTATTTAGCGTCGTTCGGGGCATGCCAGATACTCGCGTGGCATTCACTTCTTTCGGGGCCAATGCAGTCGTTGAGAGGTATCGAGCATATTCGGATCCAAACATTTGTAGTCGGTGGTTTGTCGATTTGTTTTCCTGATCGTAGTTTCCCGGGGCAAGCGAGTGTTCATATACTGTGTTCTCTTCCTGCTTGCTATTCCGGGCCAGCTTGGAAACTACAATCTCTCCGTATTTGAAACTACCAGGCACTTCCTTCGTGCTGGAGCGCCTTCTGAGCCAGGACCGCATACTCGTTGGATGGTGCTTTTTCTTTCGCGGCGATACCTTTGATTGACCTTGCATTAACATTGGCATCCCAGCAATTGACTTTGTAGGTTGACCTGACTTCCCCGCAGTCTCAAGGGTGCGGGCACAAAGAGTTGCAAGAGATACGCTCCCAATCTTCTTCTCGGACGGATTACTATAAGTTTTGTAGCATTCAACCCAGAGTAGAGAAGGATCCTCCATATCGCCCGTCACTGGTGGATCTGACGGCGTTTTTATGAAAACCGGAGATACATGGCATTGCCTGGAGTATGTCTTGGTGCCTTCTCCTTCTTCAGGATTGTCAATACAAATGCCGTCGTTCGTAGGTGGTGCATCGTTCCATGTAACTTGATCTAGAATCGAATGAACAAGCTCACACGCAGTTGTCATGGCTGGAGCCAGTTCATCTTCTTCGTGGGAAAATACAGCCGCTAGATCGTTCGCATCGGAAGACGACACCAGGCTAAGCTCCAAAGACAACACCGGCCGTATCTCGTCCTGTTCCTTCGGGAGCTCCCTGTTAAAAGGGGCCAAAGCAGTCATCATTTTCTTTCGTATCACTAATCAATAAATTCTTTTCCGACGGAAGAGTTGTTATTACGTGGTATAGCTCAAAATGCAGCACAACTAGATTCTCTCTCTCCAACACCCTCTTTCTCGAAAGATTGGAGAGGCAGTTCTTTGATCGGACGTTGCTCGATAAAAAGTTGTGATCCGTTTGCAACAATCGCACGCCTGCTCGTTTGGATTTAAGTGTATTATTATACAATATGAATATTCAATACCTCATTTTTTGTTAAATCGAAACCACGTTGGATACAATGTGTCACGCGCCGGCTGAACCTTCCAAGTCGGAGTAATCATATGTCTGCGCCACGAAGAATCGTCCCCCGGCGTCCGTTGCAGAGATCTTTGTAGAAGAAGCAGAGGGGAGTTGCCGTCTAAAGTAAAAGCTACCTTGACCACTCAAACGAGCTTACCGAGCACTAATGCTGGGAGACAAGAGAAGAATATCTTTAGGCAGAGGTCAACGGATACGCTCGAGTCGCCAAGGAAAGTCAATAGAACTAGTAACGGCAATTTGCATTTATGCTCCAAGCTACGCGGACTACAACTGCAGCGGGCTGTGAAACACAGTAAAAGACTGACTGGCAGCGGCTACCTCTAGAGGTCGAGGAATTATATTGGATTCTCGTGTCGTGTCGTGTCGCGTCGTGTCCCTTCCACTTCCTAGCTTCTAGCTAGCGTAGCGTTGTCTTCAGCTCTTTTGGGACGTCTTTATGACCTCCCTTCCGTAGCCATTTCCACTTGGCGTTATATCGTTGGTAAATTTCATCAAGAAATCGAGCATCGTCTGGATTCGTACAAGGTCGCAACCCCACAAGAGCTTGTTTGAGATCTTGAACTTCGATCTCAACTTGAGTTATATTCTCGGGCCTTTCCGTGTCCAGCAGTCGGTGCACTGCGTTCAATTGTGCAGTATCCATGGCAGCTTTGATGTCTGCTGGACAAACCAAGGGATGTTTTTTTAGACTAGCTAGTACATCTGACATGCCTTGGTCGGAGAAGAGGAAATCACGGCAACCTTCAGAGATATTCCACCCCGAGGAAACCTTTCGAACCAAATCTTCCCATTCGTCGTCTTTCTCGGGCGGGCCGACGAACAAATGTTGTTCCAAACGACCAGGACGAAGCAACGCAGGATCAATTTTGTCTGGTCTCGAAGTTGCGCCGATGACGTAAACGGTGGCGTTTGATGTATCCTCAACGCCGTCCAAGAAAGTCAACAATTGGTTCACAACCCGATCCGTCACACCGGTATGGTCCGATCCCCGACGAGGCGCCAGGGCGTCGAGCTCATCCAGAAACAATATCGATGGTGCCACAGAAGCGGCTCGTTTAAACAATTCGCGAATCTTTGCCTCTGAAGCTCCGATATATCTATCAAGGATTTCAGGGCCCCTGCATGCGATCATTGGGAATTTGCATGCTTCAGCCAGGGCGGGCACGATAGCGCTTTTCCCGCAGCCGCTTGGGCCAAGGAGGAGAATACCTCTAGGTAGCCGAATCTTGGCTTGCTCATAGATCGCTCGATATCGTACAGGCCTCAAAAGCGTGGCCTCCAGTTTCGTTTTGACCTCAAAGAGACCACCGATCTCGGACCAGGACAGGCCGTCTCTTGCTTTTGGTTTGTCAAGGTCCATGTGTGAAAGCGGTAGAAAATGGTCTAGCACAGTTCGGGTGGCCTCCGCCAGAGAAGTAGGGTAATCCTTTTCCAACGCGAGCTTGCGCTGCACTCGGAGCGCAACTTTTTCCAAGTCCTTTGGCCGATAACCTTCAGTTGCCTGCGCAAAGATTTGCTCTGGCAAATTTTCCATATCGTGCAAAGGGCAATCCTCCACCAAACTGTAATAATAGCAATGCCTCTCCTTGCTATTCATCATCGGGATTTGAATTGGCGTTTGGTACTGAGACAGTGATAGATTCAACGACGTCTCACTCAAGCATGTTACGACCACCTCAACCGACGACGATTTATTGACAGCCTCAAATAACTGGAGAATACGATCTGAGATCAATTTTGACTGGTCAATAGCAGTTGGGTTGACGCCTTGGGTTTGGGAGCCAGGGTCGCCTTCTTTCCCACCTACCAGATTTGGTGCTATCCGATCCAGATCATCCAGAACCACAAGACACTTTCTGGTCCTTGCAGCCGAGTAGAAAAGTTGATCAAGTTCAGTGAGGATCTCGACGATTGTGGCAGTCGACTCCTGCAAGCACCTGCAGTCTAAATAAAGCGTAGCGCGGCGGTATTCTGTTCTAGCAACGGCAGCAAGAACAAGAGCCGCGTGTGACTTTCCCATCCCGGTCGAACCGCATAGGACCCCCAGACATGGAAAACTTCGTTCGAGGTGCTGGAACAAAGGGACCAGTGCCTTCATCGTACTTTCAAATATGAGATCAGGGATCGTCGCTACGAGTCGATCGGTCGATGGTAGTTCCAAACTGTCTCTTGACTCGACCTCTGGCTGCAAACAAGCTCTGCTGGGGGCGAGTCGTTGCAAGGCCTCTACACTTTCCATTCGCAAAATTGTCCTCTCCATATCAACGGTATTCGCAAGTGTCGGCCTCAGTGAGATTCTAAAGTAGCGATTCCCGCCCCTCCGGGAACTGGTGTCGGGTTCAGACAAAACAATCAGGCCTAGTGGAAGCTGTAGTTCTGATGTTTCGATCAGTCCACCTAGCGATAGCGGGTCACCACCCGCGCATCGGATTCCCGGATCGTGCCAACGCAAATTACGCTTCCAAGTCAGACTCACGTCGACGAGCTGGATATCGTTGACGGAAACGAACGACGGAAACGTCAATGGGCGTAATCGCACATGCCCCCAGAATAGTGGTAGACCAAGATTCCAGCGCAGCCACGGGTGGACGACTGTGGGAAATAGCAACACGACAAGGAAATATGAGAAGCCGAAGCAAATTACGTGCAATGCTTAGCCACGATTCGTTTCTCGGAGTTATCGAAAATGAATATGTTGCTCGTCATGTAATTGTTTCAGAATTAGCATGGTATATTTTGGTCGTCACTGAAAAGAGTCGTTCCATACGACGGTCAACAAAAGCCAAACCTACCTGTGCAATGCAATAGTGAAAATGAAGGAGCCCGTGAGCATAAAGGACAGTTTGCACTAGACAAAATTTTCAAGTAATTTATTGCTCTCTCAGGAGTATCAATTGGAAAAAACATTGAATCGTCACTTGCCAATCCGATATCGATTTTCATCCTCGAAACGTTATACCACCACGAATTTGCTAGATATAGCGACGTACCTGCAACACCCTCCGGAATTTCCGATGACGAAATCAATCGAACCGCCAATGCACTTCCTTGTTCACTATTCCCCAGATCAGCGCATTGTCCCATTTGCGCCCAGCCACTGAACAGTTCTGGATTCCACCCAATGGAATTGGGGTGGACTAGAACGCACCCTGGAGCTATTTTCGGAAGGTTCTGACTTCCAGGAATGATGTTAGGCAAGGGTCGCAAGCCAAAGTCTTCAGCGCATGGAATAATTTGTAGGGCTTGAGACCATGCCTCCGGATCGACTATATCGTCTGTTTTCCGAGGAATTGGTGTGATTATGACCTCAGTGTTGCTTGCTAGCAAAGCCACCGTTTCGTTCAACGCGTCGCTGTCGGATGTGTCTATACTATCAGGCCACAGTGAAGACGACGACGATGTCGTTGTGGAAATTTCCTTTACCACGACGCGAATTGTATCCTGTTGTTTTGTCGGCAGACGAAATTCCAATTGCTGATCAGTGTACACCAAACTGACTTGTTTCAAAAGCCCCCCATTCTCCAATACTTCGGCGTGAACTTGTAATAATTCCCAGTCTTCCGTTGACACTGGATCCACTTGAACACGGGTAGCATGGGAAAGGTCTGTAATTACTCGAACCTTTACTCGGCTCGGAAGTTGGCTAGACTCCTCGATTGGAAGCAGTGCTATTGGAACTTGAATACAATCTATAGAAGAACCAGACAATAAGTAAGTCTCTGCGGTGCGGGCATGTAGTTGAACATGGCAAAGGACGTTCCACTCCATTAAGCAGGGCCTCAGAAGGAAGGCAACAGTTGTGGTATATCCACACAGATGATTCGGCGGTAGTGACAAAACTAATTGTACTGAATCGATCATTGACCCACGGCAGAAGAATTCATAGTAAGCATCCTGTATTTCTTTCGTATCGACTTACCAAGGGATCCTTCGAGAACACCACCGTTGAAAGAAGCGAAAATCGAAACATCGCCGATCGATAGCTCCAGGGCCAAAAATGAAGTAGGGTCCTCTGATAGCAAGGTCCACCCGTAACGATCAGCAGACGAAGCAGTTTCAGCCGTCAGCGCCGTTATTACATCAGGAGATAGCCGCACAAAAAGATTCTCCTGACCCTTTGCAGCAACCAGGCGGGGCATGATCCAAGAACCGGGGGTATCCATTTTTGCTACCTTCGAACGACCATCAGCGGCTGGATCCGACCCATCGTACCAAACCAGGCCCCGTTTCAACCAAGAAAGTACTGGTGTCGCTCAACTACAGACGAGATACCAGGAATCGTTTCATGAGCAGAAGATAGGTTACAGTGATATGAACGACTGAAGATGAAAGATATGATTCATTCCTTCGTTCTCTTCCATCCATTTTTTTGTACTATGAGACATTTCGGGGATAGGCGTGCGCCACGACGCACTGACCGCCTGTCCTGTCTGAATAGAAATCGGTAAGATAGTTTGTCATGTATGTATTGTATCTATCAAATAACCATGACTTCTTCCCTGAGCGTATAAAAACATCGACCTTGCTACAGCTGTTCGAATATGGACGTGACTGGAAGTCAATCTAGTCAACCACACGCTAGATGCGCGACGGTCATCGGAACAATGGAAAGCTGGATACGTAAGCCGACAATGGCACAATTTAGTCTTGGTCTATCAAGGATAGGTTGTCTATAGCTTTACATCAGAGTATCATCATTAGGAAACAAGTAAGTTACAGGAAACTTTACACAGTT
The DNA here is from genome assembly GCA_951394045.1 of Nitzschia sp. DOCU1. Classification (NCBI taxonomy): domain Eukaryota; phylum Bacillariophyta; class Bacillariophyceae; order Bacillariales; family Bacillariaceae; genus Nitzschia; species Nitzschia sp. DOCU1. Next base: position 1,390,790 of record OX595995.1, on the reverse strand, counting down.
TATCAGACCCAATTCGCTTTCGAGGGGTTCGAAGGTAGTAAGGAAAAGGAGAGAGTTTTCGAGGAGAACGAGGCAATAAGGCAACGAGGCAATCAGGTAACGCCAGGGACTGATCACCCCGTACGGCACCCGAGACACCCACAATTTGGGGTGTAAAACTGCTTCGAAGTTGCGGCCCTGGTGCCGAATCTAATGCAACTCTCAGTGGGCAGGCTCGAGGTACAATAAAAAGAACATACAAAAAGGGTCTTTGACCCGAAACCAGGACAAAAGGCGACTAGGAAACGTGCGGATTGGGCTTCGGCCCACCGTTTTATTGACTAACATATTACTGTTTGCGCCCAAATTAAGGAAACATGGTTAACGATGCGACAGGTGCTCAGGCGAACGCCTACTTCAACGCCAATGGCGGGGCGAACGTGGACGATGTCCCATTTATTTTGCATGATGTGCTTGGTTTGAGCCGCATGCAGGCTTTCCAGGTTCATTTGCAGGGCATCAACGATTTGGAGGACATGATTGGTTTTACCGATAAGGAGTGGAGTGACATGGGAGGAAACATGAAGCCGAAGTTGAACGCGATCGGAATCAAGAAGTTGCAAATCCTCGCATTTTGGGTTCGCGACTTGAATTCGCGTGGCGCAGCCTTGCTCGTGGCGGACTTCAACGCCGATGCGTATTCGGATGCTAAGAACCGATACAACCTAGGAATCCAGGAGAAGGAGGCGGGAAACGAAATGGATGAGATTAAAATGCCCGGAAAGCTCAAGCCTGAGAAGTGGATCGATTGGGAGAAAGATTTTATCAACCACTTGGAGAGCATGAAGGGCGCCAGTAACGTTCCGTTGTCGTACGTGGTTCGCGACGATAACGACCCGGATAGGGACGAAACATTGCCGTTTTGGAGCGCCGCACTCGAGGGTAGAGTATTTAAGAAAGATGCAGAAGTGGTGTTCCGTAAGATTATGCAGTGTGTGATCGGAACTGATGCTTACCATTGGGTAAAAGGTAACGAGAAACATAAGGACGGTAGGGTAACGATGCAAGATCTCAGGTCCCACTACGACGGGCCTGATATGAAGCAGCGTCGTCTGGAACAGGCTCGATATCAAGTTGAGCATTTGCACTGGCGCAACGAACAGAGTAAGAGCTTCGAGTCATACGTCTCGGAACTCAAGTCTGCGTTCGAGACCATGAGGAAGTATGGACGCCCTGTTACGGGCGAGGAACAGGTCGAAAAATTGACTCGTGGTATCAATACTAACGCGCCTGAATTTAAGGCTACGGTTGAGTATATCATGCTTGACAGGAATTTGCGAGCTGATTTCGACAAAAGTGCTGCTACGCTCAGTGATACTTTGCGTCGTGCTCACCCTGCTATGTTTGAACGAGGTGGTGGATACAAACGCGCTAACAGACATATTTCACAGGCGAGCAACGATGGTTCCAGTCACCGGGGAGGCCGCGGTCGAGGTGGCCGTGGCGGAGGTCGGGATGGGAGGGGCGGTCGAGGAGGCAGATCCTCCAACCGTATCCCAGGGGTCCCACAGTCCTATGCCGGTGTGGATCTTTCTGACCCGCACCGTTACATGACGGAAGCAGAGTGGTGGAGCTTGACTCCCGCTATTCGCTACGCAATTCAAACCGATCCGAACCGTGCTAAAGCAGTCGAGCAGCGGAAATCGCAGAGGACCGAAGGCGGTAGAACTGGTGGAAGAGGTCGAGGCGGCCGTGGCCGCAATATTTCGGCGGTTAGTACTGCAGCAGGTGATGTCTCTACAATGACTGAGGCAATCGAACAGGCCGTGACTCGTGGCGTCATGGCGGCTACAAATCAAGACAATGCTTCCGTTGCCGCGTCCGTGCCTACGGCACGAACACCTACGAATGCCCAGCCTCCAAGGATGGGACAAGGTGCTTATGGAGGCAACTCTCGTAATTCGAGCATGGTAAAGATCGTGAAAAGGACGTCCGGCAAGGCCCAGGTTGATACAATGGTATTTCCTATTGGCGAATTTCACACCAACGAGATCGACAGCCGATCAGACAACCACTGCTTTGGAAGAAATTTCCGGCCCTTGGAGTATACCGGGGAAATTGTTGATGTCTCACCGTTTAATCCAGATTACGAGCCAATTCGTGGCGTACCTATGGTAACCGCCGCGACTGCAATTCAAATTCCTTCTACAGGTGAAACGGTTATTCTTGTTCTCCCACAAGGTCTTGGATTTTGGAATTCCATGGGAAATTCCCTGATCAATCCGTATCAGTGGAGGGCTTTCGGTCATTCGGTTTGTGACGATCCTACTGACCCCAACCGCCCTCTGGGTGTGACCACAATCGATGGTGATTTTATTCCGTTCAGGATGAAAGGGACTACCTGTTCCTTTGAGTCATTTTGTCCGTCAGACGAAGATTTGAATTCGTGCCGTCACATTTTGATGAACGACGATCTTTGGGATCCTTCTTCCGCCATTTTCGGGCTGTCGAAGGAGGAGGCAGAAATGGATCGTCTCACATACGGTGTTAACGTTCAGTCAACGGGTCTCGATCCTGCGGACGTTACATTTTCCCAAATTTCTTCTATTTACACAGGTAAAACAATGTTGTCCAAATTAATTTCTAAAGTTCAGGTCGCAAGGACTGCTCAAGCAGCGACGGTGGCCCCGGTTGCCACAAACCGGCACTCTATTGTGACGCCAGAGTTGCTGGCACAGAAGTGGAGAATTGGATTGGAAACCGCGAAGAACACTTTGCAAGTGACGACTCAGGTGGGAATTCGGACCGCTGTTCATCCCCTCCGGAGGCGATACCGCACCGATATTTTGTCAGATTCAAGGCGACGATTGAAAGCCAAATTCTTCTCAGATACAATGGTTTCCGGGGTGAAATCTATTCGAGGCAATAAGTATGCACAAGTCTTCAGTGGCGAAGGCTTGATTAAGGTATTTCCAATGGAGTCAAAAGGTGAAGCTGGCGCCGCGTTGCAGGAGTTTCTTGACGACGTCGGCGTGCCAGAAATGATGATGGTAGATGGTGCTTTGGAGCAAGTCGCTCCCGGCAGTGACTTTGCCAAGACCGCGAGAAAAGTTCGTATGATATTGCGGCAGACTGAGCCTTACTCACCATGGCAGAATCGCTGTGAACGGGACATTGGCACACTGAGGAGGAAATGGAGAAACAGAGCAACATCTCTGGGCGTCCCAAGGAAAGTGTGGGATTACGGCATGGTATGGGAAGCTGAAATTCTGTCTCGCACCGCCTCGGGTCGCGATGGGAGGACAGGCGTGGAACGCGTAACTGGTGACTCCGTCGACATTTCAGAGTGGCTTGATTTCTCATTTTGGGATCGTGTCTGGTATTGGGATAACCCCAACGCCGACATTAATCCACAGCTTGGTAGGTTTGTTGGCGTGGCCCACCGAATCGGCGGAGCTCTTTGCGATTATATAATGAACGAAACTGGAAGAGTCTTGGCTCGAACGACAGTTCAGCATGTGGTAGAAGACGATTATAAAAATGAGGACACTCGGCGAAGGATCGACAGGTTTGATCAACGGTTAGAAGAAGCACTCAACGATGAGCATGATATTGACAGAAACGAGGAAGGTAAATTTGGGCAGCAAGATTTGTTTGCAGACGAAGTGGAAGATCACGAGGTCGTCGCCGCAGTGGAAGGCGAAGACATGCCTGGAATGGACGTTGAGGGTCACGATGCTGACTCCTTGGATACATACATTGGAGCAGAGGTTTTGCTACCTCAGGGGGACGATTATGTGCGAGGGACCGTCAAGAAAAGGGCGAAGGGACCAGACGGTCGCCCAATAGGAAAGTATAATCCTAACCCTATCATGAACACACGGGAATACGAAGTCGAGTTCCCAGATGGGACAACAGCGGAGTATACAGCGAATATCATTGCCGAAAACCTATTCTCACAGGTGGACGATGAGGGCCACCAATTCTTTTACTTAAAGGAAATCTTGGATCACAGGTCTGATGGACAAGCGATAAAGAAGGATAACGGATTTGTCGTCTCAAGAAATGGGAACCAGGTCCCAAAGATTACTACCGTGGGGTGGGATCTTTTGGTTGAATGGAAGGACGGTGCGACAACTTGGGTCGCGCTAAAAGATTTGAAAGAAAGCAATCCGGTAGAGGTGGCAGAGTATGCCATTGGAAATGGAATCGCCGAAGAACCCGCCTTCAAGTGGTGGGTTTCGGACGTGCTGCGAAAGCGCAACATTATCATTAAAAAGGTAAAGAGTCGGTATTGGAGGACTACCCACAAATTTGGCATTCGGCTACCGCACTCGGTCAAGGAGGCACTAAAAATTGACGAAGAAACTGGAACGACACTCTGGTACGATGCAATCATGAAGGAAATGAAGAACGTGCGCCCAGCCTTTCAAAGAAAGGACGGTATTACTATCGAGGAGGCAAGGTCAGGCAAAACACTGGTGGGATATCAAGAGATCAAGTGCCATATGGTATTTGATGTTAAGATGGATGGGAACTTCACAAGAAAAGCCAGGCTTGTTGCCGGAGGGCATACGACAGAGACCCCGGCGTCTATAACCTATGCGTCGGTGGTTTCCAGGGACAGCGTGCGAATTGCACTTTTGATGGCAGCGTTGAACAACCTGGACATACTCGCGGCTGATATAGGCAACGCATATTTGAACGCCGACTGCCGCGAGAAGATTTGGACAGTCGCAGGACCGGAATTTGGCAGCGACGAAGGCGCGGTGATGTTAATCATCAAGGCATTATACGGACTACGGTGAGAGAGGAAATGGGAACGCAGAACTTGTCTCGTATACTAACCATTTATGATTTTATTAATAAGTTCGTCCGGAGCGGCATGGAGGAATATGCTAAGGACGAGTCTGATTGATTTGGGGTGGCGTGACTCGAAAGCGGACCCCGACGTTTATATCAGACCGCAAGTCAAGCCGGACGGGAGTGAATATTATGAATACCTGCTGGTTTATGTCGACGACATCATGTGCATGTCGCACAAACCGCAGGAGACGATGAAGGCTATCGCAGGGTTGTACCGGTTAAAGAACGATGAAGTGGCACCGCCCGAGAGATATCTCGGGGCGAACATAGGCAAGTACCAATTACCGGATGGTCGTTGCGTTTGGGCGATCTCGGCCAACGATTATGTGAAGAGCGCGGTCAAGAATTTGCGCGAAACTCTGAAGTCGGAGGGCCGTGATCTGCCGATGAAGGATTCAGATCGGCCATTTCCAAAGAGTTATCGGCCGGAATTGGACACCAGTCCATTATTGGACGACGACATGGCAACTCGTTTTATGCATTTGATAGGAGTATTGCGATGGGCGTGTGAGCTTGGAAGAATTGATATGCTTGCGGAGGTAGCGTCGTTGGCGACTCACCTTTGTGCCCCACGCGTCGGACATCTCGAGACGGTTTACAAAATTTTCGCATATTTACAGAAACATGAACGATCGACGATGGTGTTCGATGACTTGTTGATTGATTTCGACGAGAGCTTGTTTGTTCCCGTTGATTGGAAGGACTTTTACGACGTCGATGGAGAAGAACTACCACCAAATATGCCGGTGCCGAAAGGAAATTCCGTTCGCATCGTCATTTATGTGGATGCCAATCATGCTGGCAACGTTGTGAATCGTCGGTCACAATCTGGAATTTTGATATTTGTGAACAATGCGCCAATCTTGTGGCTATCTAAGAAGCAGAATACGGTGGAAGCCGCGACGTTCGGAAGCGAGTTCAACGCGATGCGAGTTGCGGTGGAGATGAACAAGTCGTTGAGGTACAAGTTGCGGATGTTTGGAGTTCCAATCGACGGACCCAGCAACATTTTCTGCGACAATGAGAGCGTGGTCAAGAATACGTCATTACCTCATTCGACGTTGCAGAAGAAGCATCATTCGATTTCGTATCATTTCGTTCGCGAAGAGGCGGCAAGAGAAGCAATAAGGGTTGCAAAGATCGATGGGAAATGCAATCTGGCGGATCTATTTACCAAGACCACGATTCCAACGGATGACAGGAAGAAGTTACTTCAGGAGATATTGTATTTCGGAAGGCCTAGGACAACGGATGATACAAAGGGAGATGGGACGGCGTAGGTTTCCGCAACGCGGCGGTACCTCCTGGCATTGCGTCGAATATAAACCAGGTACTATTACCCGATTCGAAGGTTGATGGCTAGCTACTGTGAAGCTGCACCATCAAAGGGACTGTTCGAATATGGACGTGACTGGAAGTCAATCTAGTCAACCACACGCTAGATGCGCGACGGTCATCGGAACAATGGAAAGCTGGATACGTAAGCCGACAATGGCACAATTTAGTCTTGGTCTATCAAGGATAGGTTGTCTATAGCTTTACATCAGAGTATCATCATTAGGAAACAAGTAAGTTACAGGAAACTTTACACACAGCCAGACACAAATGGATTTTGGACCTAAATGGATTTTGATTCGGAAGGCAGAGAACGTCTCCATTCGACCAAAATGATTTCGGATGGCTGGCTCTCCCGCCGGCCATCCCACAAATTTGATCAAATGGACTCTCCGAATGTTGCACCGACGCACGATTGGCTCATTCATCATACCGCTTCCAATGATGATGGCGCGCATTGCCGAATGCAACAAATTCATGATCTATTCTATAGAATGACAATGGTATCTATTCCTTAGTTGTATTCTAGACTAGATGCAATGAGTTCTTCTCGCAACGCCAGATCCGCGCCGGCTGGTAGTAACAGCCATACCGGTACTGGTAGTGAGGATGATGTGCAAAAGCCACGCAAATCCATGAACGACAGAACCTTGGCTGCACATCTTGAGAACAAGAGTATCGTCGACGTCCAAAGGAAGCAAGCAAATGTTTTGCGTGATATCCGGAACACTTTGAATAATCGACCATCCAAACGTGATCTCAACCGGGTGGCTCGACATCAAGAACTGCACGCAGCCGCAAGCAAACTCCAAGACCCGGAACTTCTCAAGAACATACTCTACTCTACGTACCCTTCGCGAGAGGTCACACAACAGACTGCTCGCAAAGGGAACTTCGAAGACCTCCGACAAGTCGTTGCCTTTGGTTGGAGGCTCGACGATACTGAAGCCGTAGAGTCGTTGGTTGGAAGAGGGGAGGATGACATCTTCCTATGGCCAATCGAGACTACTAATGAACTTGAGAAGTCGAGAATGAGCGGTTCGATGTACGACAAAAGACTTGCAATGGTTGCATATCTCGCAGAACTTACCTATGACCTTTGCATCGACCCACGGGAGAATGTATCCAGATCGTTTGGATTCGAAGTATTTGGACTTCGTCAAAAGCCACAGACATAAAACTAGAAATAGACTCTAGATCAAATAGACAGATATGAATTCAAAATCGTCAGATTCGCGAGAGGCATAGCAGTACAGTACTTCTAAACATAATACAAGAGGCATACTTACTCGTGACAAATCGAATAGAACCAGGATTTCAAAGGTTCGAATTAAAATCGTCAGGCAACGTGAGACGCATAGCGATACCAAAAGACAAGACATAGTAAATAGGTTCCAAATAAACTAGACTTACTCATTGCATTTCGGGCCAGTACTTGGTCAAAACTCTCTCATTAATTCCGTCTGAGGACCAAACAAAATACCTGTATCAATGAGACGAACAATCGATTGGTTAGACGTGCCGAACGACCGATAGTACATTTGAGTATTAGTTACCATTTTGATATTGCGAGACAACCCAAATACCACAATTATAGGGTATTACACCCATCAATAAATGCAAACAATATCGACAATGGATATCTGTAGACATCCATTGATCTCTCGCGGTTGGGCCGGTGACATTTTACATCACCCTTCAATGATTTCGTCTGACTCTGCCTCACGGCAAGAATCGCGACGAACAACACCATGCCGAATGAAGAGGGGTACACCACAACCAAAAATACACTTCTGACCAAACCACCACATGACAAACCTCGACAGTACTGTTAGTTTGAGAAGCGAGAAGTGTTATTAGTTTCAAAATCAAGGTTGTCGTGAAGCAATCGACGTCCGAACGTCATCGAGTCGTTTTTAGTCCTGAAAAAAATCCATTTGAGTCCCATTCGATGTAGTCGACACGCGATGTCGCTCGTGGTTTGGTAATTTTCGGGCGAAAATCCATTTGTGTCTGGCTGTAGCTTGGCCGTTCGCGCAAAAGAGTGAGCGAATCGCCTCCGCGAAATCGGCACAATTAGCCTTTGCGAGTGACTTTGAAACTACCGGTACTTTCATAGTGAACCCCCGTCGACAGCGGCGCGGATTTAACGAAACCTATTGACATTCAAGCACCTCAAGATGGTGTTCGTCTTCTTAGGAGGAAATCGTGTATCAGAGACAGTCAGTACCCAGAATTTTAATGCCAAATGCAGTTCTTTCTCCTACTAATTGTTGATTGCAGAGAACCAAACGCGACGTCAGTCGTACCGAACCCGTCGCCCCTGCCAGCACCTGTCAGGTTGCGCATGGTCGGACCTCCCTTTTATGCACCCGAACACGGCCATTGCTAGCTACTACCGGTAGCTCCTCTAGCTCCACTAGAGTAGTACCAGGTACTACTATTAAAGTAGCGTAGATTACTTCTCCGATCAGTATCTTACTACTGGCAGATTGTATATCATAATGATCGTCGACTCAAAAATAGCGATGGGCGACATCTAGATGGATCTGACACCCTCCTATCGACACTGGTACAAAGTCTGAACTCCTCCCTCGAACCACCCAAGAAGGTTGGTGCAAGAATATGATAAACAATGTCGACTAAAGTACGGCAGTTATGTTAGGTCAATCTTAAGAGCTCAAACAAGTATCGCCCGGTACCGTTTTTGTCGTGCTGGCATTGTCAAGCCACGTTAAGCTGCAGGAGCAGGCCTGCTTGAGCCCATCATCATGAGATTGACATGAAAGATCCTCCAGTTCCTCATGTGACGTCTTGGGTTTCGCCGAGAGAAAGTCTGAAGGTTCTGTTTGAGGCACTTCATGATCTCAAAGCAATCCTTCTGTCGTCCCATTTCGTGATGAATGCAAGCAAGATTGTTCAAAACGGCCATCCGTAGGTTTGCCAGCCCCCCTGATTCAGTCGCCCGCTCGTGTGAACACAACTTTAAAACCTTTTCGTACAGATAGAGGCTGCGCATTAGGTAGAAGTCTCGGTCGTCGGCGCTGGAGCCAGCCTTTCCACCCAAGATCTGGCAGCTAAGGGCAAGATTGTACCAAACGACAGGCGAAATGCTACACGGGCACACATTGGAGTCGTCCCGGCACTGGCAGCACGTCCCGTTTGTGGCAAATCGTTCTTGGCAGCAAGGTTTTCGGATTGCTGGGGCGAAATGGTATAAACTAGGGTTGCCACTGTCCTCGTCTCCTTTGTCGATTACTGTGCACTCCACGGAAAAGTTTACCCACGAGATAATGTGATCACGATGAACCATTCGCTTCCTCTTTCTTGCCTGCCCCTCAGTGGCTTCGAGACAGAGCCCAGAGGCAACAGTTAATAGATTGCAAGCTTCAAATGCATTGTCGTCTTGCAGGCAACGAATGGCTTTGTTGTTCAATTCAAGGACGCAGTTCATGGTTCCTTGGTGCTTTGTAGAAAATGGTGGTTTGGTTGTTTTTATGGGAAATCCGACACTCTGAGCGGATGTGAAGTGCGATCCTGTCAGCATCCATGCCGCACGCTTGATCGGTTCTCCTTGAGAACTGACAGGGTCTCGAACTATCACGGGTTTCCATTTGCCGGTTACGTATTTGCTCGCGTTGAAGATGCAAGAGAATAATTGAGAATCGAATTCTCTGCGAACGGTCATGCGGGCCTTCTAGTCTCAAATGCAGATTATAGCCTTTCCCGAAAGTGAGAACCGCTTTGCTATGCCAGCTGAAAACATCAAACTTGTATAGTAATGGAGATGTGCTGTACAGCACCGCCCAGTATAATCAGCAACAGTACATTTTATTTGCGCTAGTGGCGATAGACTGTGACGGCAGTTTCGTCCCAGGACAGTTTTCGCTCTCATTCTCGGGTTCGTAGGCTTCTGCGGACAAACTCTACCTGGGGTATTTTCGGTTCTCTAACGAGGTACCATGGTACAGACAGTACCGCACTGTTCGCTTGGCGAGATCGCGAACAAGAGGTGTCCCGACGACTGATGGATTTCTGTCTGCGTCATCTGCTACATCCATAAATTCTATCGATATAAACATGCGTAAGTTGCAACTAAATGGTCGAAAACAGTGCAAGGCAGCACTAAGCTTGAATTTAGTAAGAGTACCCGGTACGCACCAGGCTCGGATGCACTATAATGCAACGAGGAATAGCAGCATCAACTTAACTCCATCAAGAAAGATTGTGTGTTGACGACCTAAGAGGCGCTAGTAGTAGTACTTTAGGGACAGGAGTACTGGCTGTACTAGTCTTCCTCTCCCGTACTCCTGGCACACTACTATCACAATTCTCTCTATTCAACGGACTCAAGACAATATTTATTCGTTGCTACTACCAGACTTTCTCATGCTCTCATCACTACGAGTCCAAGAATAAAGCTAGAGTAATATCTTGTTCCACCAAACCCATCCATTCCAGCTACCCAAACGCTTCTCGCAGCGATGGCTTTCTTGGACTTGGAGATTGTAGATATCCAACGAAATACAGATCATTATTCTCAATGTAGCTTTCTTGCATTATCATTGAACCACTGTCATCAAAGCCCACTAGCTCCATCCACGGGATCGGTCGACGTCACATTGATCCAAGCATTAAAATCTGAATCCCAGTAAACACTGCACTTGGAACTGGTTTCAAACTGAAATTCTATACTATCCCACTTGGCCGCAGTCTCATGACAAAACGCCGTGACATCTTGCCCCATGTTGCCCAACGGTTTCACCACCAAGGCTTGCATCAGGAAGAAGTACGCCGAGAACACCAGAAAGGCTCCTCCAAACAAGGAGCCAAGCAGAATAACTCCCAGCTGTTCGTCATCCACCAGGACAAATCGTAACACAATCCCCACAATAATTCCCAAGGATAAGACTGTAAAGACGACGCCCAGAATCATCCATACGGCCTTGATTTCTTCGTACGGTCGAAGTCTTCGATCCAAACTGTCACAGAAATTTTTCCACTCTCTGTCTTTATCAAAATAGGATTCAAGAAGAGACGGCATTTCTCGCTTCACTTTGTATGGCACCTCTTTGGTGTCGATTTCAATTCTGGCATTCAGCACCATGGTTGCACTTCGGGAACGTTGGGTTTGGATGCACAGTCGAGTAGGATGCGTTGACTTGGTTCAGGCGTTTGATATTCAACGCAGGAGGAATGCTTAAAGTGCTTGGAGGAAGATAAAGCAGTTGTGGTCGGTGACGTTGCCCGTAGTAGAGGTATTCTCGAGATGTACAATTAGGAACTCATGGGTCACCATGGTCGTCGATACGATAACGATGCATTCATCATGATGCAAGAATCTGCCTCCCTTCCATCAAATGGTCATCGTAGTCGTGGAAAAGCGCGCGCCCATTCGATGACTCGATGGACCCAGAAACGTGCTCGCGCAAGTGGGACCTCGCGGAAATGGCACGTGTTTGCCTATCACACGGCGAACGGAGACACGTCCAATTCACGAGTCTCGGTCACGGACTTCATTTGGTATCTTTTCCTTGTAGAATTCTACAAGGCACGACGGGCGGGTGGGGACATCGGAAAAAGTGATCCGTTGTGTCGAAAAAGCCAAACTCCCGAAGTCAAACAATGGCATTATGACCTTGATGCACATCGATGGAACCGTTTCAGGAAATAGTGCCTGGTTTGCCTTTGAGATCCATTGTGAATAACCTTCGAGGCTGTCCACAGCCTTAGTGTGTCAACCGTGCTGGCCTCGGATCGGTGAATGGAGGTTGGCTGGTGTCTGAATTCCAGCAGTAGCTATCATGTCCTCGAATAGCAGCCCATCGAATGCCAAACGCGGCGGCGGTCCTCGTGGAGGCGGCGGGCGAGGACGTGGACGAGGTGGTGGCCGAGGACGGGGACGAGGTCGATCAAACAACAAACGATCCAATGATCGGAATAGTACGAATAACTCAAGCAATGGCACTTCGAACAATACTAGTGTGCCAGTCAATGGAGGGAGCCCGGTGGCGCTCAGTCTGCCGGAGTTAAGAGATGAGGTGAGTCCACAGCTGGCGTTGGGGTAAACGAGTGCAGCAAAGGAAAACAAAGATGTTGCTTCTATCCGTTTGAATGTATACTCTCACCGCCGATTCATTTTTCAGGAGGTCTTAATAGCTTTTATGCCATATCTCAAAGGAGACAACTTGGAGGCAATGACTATTCACGAAAGTTACCAAACGAGCAATGACCAGCAGGCATTCTTGAGGGCCGCTCGAGACTTTCTCGCAAGAGAGAAGCAGAGCAGTGGTGCCACATCCCAGGGCTCAAGATCGCCCGTAGCTCCTCCCCCTGTCGAAGTTCCGCGGCCGGTGACCAATATGCCAGTGCAGCCTGTGACACCTCAAAGACCGACCCAGCCTCCACCACCAGTTTCCGGTTTCAGCAGCGACGGTGGTGTCTCCCCCAACCCTTTTGCTTACCATAGCGGAATGTCTTCTATGGCGATGCAAACTGATCGACCTCTCGATGCGATGGATGCATTGGAACGGGATATGATGGGTTTGATTGCGGATGACGATCCAGTCGTAGAAATGCCTGGGATATCTCAAATCCGCCCTCCTGCGGCGATCGGTGGTGCTCCTATCGGATCTAGCCCTGCAAACCGAAACAGATACGATCCTTCTAATGCCACGCACACTCCACAAAGTCGTCTTTTCGGGCAGCCTCAACATGCTCAGCCACCGTCACCATTTGACCCCTTTGGTAAACCAGCTCGGCAACCCATAACCCCGCCGAGGCAAGGCGTTCCAGGTCAGATGGGTCATGGAAACCCGGCATCGGCATCTCCGTTCTCGCCCCTCTTCCCCACCTCCAACCCGCAAATGAACAACGGGCAGTCCCCATTATTTTCGCACACTCCCACGCCACGCGAATTCTCCCCCCAACCACCATCTGCCGGGGCGTCCAGCTGGGCGAGTGGTGCTCCGCCACCAGGACTGGCAAGTACCATGCCGACCCCTGAAGCTTCCCGAAACTCTCATTCTCCCCTGCCTACTCTATCTACCCCGGACACAAGACCGGATGCGCTAGCATCCTATACTCCTGCTAACGGCCCAGGGGACACTCCCAAGCCAATCGCCAAAAAGGAATACCAGCCAAAACGGCTGTGGACACACCTTGACGAACAACCTGGCAAGATTCTTGCCAATAACGTTCCTGCCGCAATGGGAACTGTCCTTGATCTCCACCCACGGGAGGAGTTGAAAGCCCAGTGGATGCTACCTCTGACTTATCTTCGTCAGCACGCTGCTGACAAAACCAACATCACATCAGTTCGCGATCTTTTGGATGGCCTGGCGGTAGGGCTTTTCCGCCGCGGATGCACAGAGAACGGAGCTCAGGCTTCAATTGTGTCCAAAGAAGTCTTGACTCCGGCTGGTGAATCTCGATCCGACTACCCATTTCAAGTTGTCCAGGATGCTGTGGTAGGAACAGTGCCTTTTTTCTCCCCTCGCACTCCAGGTCACGTCGTCTTTCGGTTGTACTGGCAAGACGAACCGCTTTATACTCTGGCGACAGGTCCAACGTTGAACGTTCGAGTGACCGACAAGGACTTTGAGTCCAGCATTCGTTTCATTTTGTCCAACTTCAAGGCCAAGAAAGTCAACCCAACGAGTCTTTCCTCCCTGAATTCACTGTCCTTGGTACTGGAACAATTCCAACTCCCTCCCACCATCCAGCAGCAACGATTGGCTCAGCAGCTCGAGGGTGCTGGACGAGCCGTTTGGGGCTGCATTTGCGAAGCTCGAAAAGTTTTGGATGCGTGCGCCTCCGAGTACCACAAAACCACGTCCAAACTGCAGAAACTGGAAGATGCAGTGGATGAGCTTAAAGCCAAAGTCGAAGAGGAGGAGAAGGATAGCGGAAAACTCGAGGCCAAGTCTACCGACGGCGAAGAGGATTCGGAAGAGGAGCCTTCTGAAGTTGTCCTGGCCTTTCGCGAGAAGCAGAAGACGTTGTTAAGTGGGCGAGCCTCGTGCGAACGCAAGTGGAGAGACTCGCAGCTTGCATTCGCTTCCATTCTTAAGGCCGTTGTCATGAATCCTTCCATGTCCGTCATCCTTCGACGAGAACTAATCGCCAAGCTCCGACTCGAGTTTGAGCTCTGGTGCCCCCTATCGGAGGAGTTTGCTGTTCCCGGTGATGCCGATGGCAAGATGTGGTACGAACCGCTGAACAGCCTTCCTCATACGATCACAGCAGACCATGTCCGTATGTGCACTGAGTCGCGCTCGAAGATGCAACATCGAAGTCTGGGTTTTGATCCAAATACCGACCCACTAGAGAACATTCTCTTCACAAATCGTGGTCGAAGCCTACAAATGAATCCTGCCGCTGTCAATGTTTTCAACCAGCTATCTGCAGCCATGGGGCAGCTGTACCAGGAGAATTACGCAACTGCTGATCGTATTTTTCGTCAGCGTGAAATGATTCGAATGGAAATGGAGTCCTTTGTTAGTATGTGCGACTGCTTCCCCCCAGGAACCAAAGTAGCTATTTTTGGATCATCCGCCAACGGATTCGGGTAAGTCCAAAAATTGTCATCGACTCTGTTTTTCCAAAGAAATGTGGAAAAGTGTCTAACCACCCGTTTCGCTTATTCTTGTTCCATTTCAGCTCTCCCAAGTCGGATCTTGACATGTGCCTTCAGATACCTGCGGGCCATGTAATCACTAACGAAGAAGACCCGACGGGCGCAGCGAAAATGGCCAAACTTGCAAAGATCTTGGAAGAAAATGGGATGAAAGAAGTCGACACGGCGAGATTGACAGCCCGGATCCCAGTTATCAAGTTTAATTGCCCCAAACCGTTGCACGATGGGGGCGATGGCGAGGAAGCCTTTATGGAATGCGATCTTTCTATGCACAACCCGCTAGCAGTTCTTAACACTGCCCTACTCCGAACGTATGCCGAAATCAATCCTGTTCCTCGAGTTCTGGCTGGCGTTATCAAGCGATGGGCCAAGGCTCGCGATATCAACAATCCAGCCAGGCACACTTTGAGCAGCTATGGCTACATTTTAATGCTTCTTCATTTCTTGACCTTCCATCAACGGTCTGGCAACGGCCTCGTTGCTCCTGCTTCCCCTAAAAGCGACAAGGCGCCTTCTAATAATGGCCAGAACCTACCCTTGCTCCCGAATTTACAGTGGATGGATTCGAATTGGCCCGGCATGCAGCCAGGCACCCCCTACACGGAACACGCAGCCCTTCCCAAAAAGCCTATTCAACATCCCATCGAAGAGCGGGCAGCCGTCAATGCTTATTTTTACCATCCAAACGCTGCTATGCTACAAAATTTGCAGCGGCTCTTTCCCGGGCAAGACCTTTCCCTCGGCATTCTTCTTGCTTCTTTCTTTCGATATTACGCCTACGAATTTGACTACAAGCGATATGTCGTTAGCCTTCACTCGACTCTTGCTCACGGTCTCGTGGAACGCGAAGTCAAGGCCGAGTTGGATGGATGGCGCAACTATAGTGCCGCACTTACCATTGAAGATCCCTTTGAGACCTTTTATGATGTGGCTCATGTCCTTCGCGGTGGCTATTATCACCGGATTCGGCGCGAATTTGCGGTTGCCTACTCGAAGATTGCTGACGTGGCTAGCGGCAAGACCAGCAGTACGTGGAATAACAAGCCAGTGGATCTCACCAAGATGGTTGGTATGGAGTTGATCGACTGGATTTGTGAGCCTGTTGTGTCGGATCGTGACGATGCCTCGTCGTAGTCTCTCAAGACGCACATCCAGCTTGTTCTTTGGTGCCAAGGGCCCCTTTTGCGTATCTACTCTATAACGACGATAGTACGCTTTTATAGCTTCAAGGGTGGTCTACAGTACCGTAGTTTGCCCAGTATCGTTTGTCAACTCTATCATTGTCTCTCTATCGAGGAGTCGTCCAATGTCGGATGCGCAAACGTTTTGAGGGATGTCCTTCATGTAGTTCCGTTCTTCCACCATGAGAGACAGTTCGAAGACATTGTAGCCATTGGAACGGGATATGCAAGACGGCGCCCACGTCACGAACATGTCATTCGCCAAAACTCGAACGTTGGACGGACTGGGCATTTGCGACGCGATTTTCAAATTTTGCCGACGACGACCACCATGACCACACCGCCAAGCGATGGAGATAGATGAGCCGCCGTTTTGTGCCTCTCTCTCTCGTCGTTGTCCATAAAACTTTGTGAGCAAATGAAGCAACAACAATTGCTCATCTGCTACAATAACCTTTCGAACTTCTAGCATTCACCAAACGAAGAAGATCCAGCCCACAGGATGTGCTAAAGTCATTGACCACAACACACACAAACACAAACACAAACAGAAATGCCACTGTCGCCTTCATACACCCTGGGTCTCGTGTTTATTCTTTGTGTTTCCTTGATTTGGGCGGCAGCCAGTGTCTTGGTACAATTTGTTTACTCGGACAAGGTTAGCTTTGATTCTCCGTTTTTATTAACGTACACTGGTGTGTCATTGTTTACTTGCTTTTTGCCACTCCAATGGCTTCACCATAAATGTTTTCCGACAATTGCTCGTGACGAGCAACGACTCGAAGCGGTACCTACTGATGACGATGACAATGATGTGGGATATGAAAGCATTCCATCACCTCCCGCTGCTTCGGCTGATAACCACTTGGAGGAAGAGGATGATGCATGGGGTCTTGTCGGGCATAGACCCTCCCGGCATCATTGGACGACCCGCGATCACTATCGAGCCGCCGCCAAGATTGCTCCCGTGTGGTTTTTGTCGAATTACGCCTATGGGGCCAGTCTGAAATATACCAGCATTACCTCCAGTACCGTGTTGGCGAGCACAGGAAGTTTGTTTACCTTCTTGTTTGCTTTGGGGGCAAAAGATGAACACTTTACGTGGTACAAATTCTTTGGAATTGTCTTGGGCATGACGGGGAGTATATTGACGGGACTTCATGATATTGAAACAAAAGATAATGACACTACCGACAATGAACAACAACTATGGGGTGATTGTCTTGGTTTATTGTCTGCCGTGGGGTATGGAGGATATGCCATGATGGTTCGATTACTTTGTCCACGAGATGAATCTCTCATGAGTATGCAACTCTTTTTGGGTTTTGTCGGACTTTGGAATTTTGTTTTGTTGAGTCCCATTGCCATGTATCAAGGATTTTTTCAAAACACGGGATTGACGTGGTTTGTATTTGGTTGTTTACTTGTCAAGGGATTATTGGACAATGCTCTGAGTGATTACTTGTGGGCACGGGCGGTCGTCTTGACGTCGGCGACTGTGGCTACCGTAGGATTAGGGTTGACGATACCATTGGCATTTGCCAGTGATGTTGTCATGGGACGACCCAATGTGATGGATACGGCATCAGTGGTGGGAGCCGTATCGGTACTGTGCGGATTTGTGCTGGTCAATTTGGGGCAACAGCAAGAAGAATCAGAGGAGACAGCAGTAACACCACCACCACCCGATCAGGTTCTTGGAGTATTGTCTCGTCAATTCGAAGCTCCAAGTATGTCGCATGATGATCTTGGGGGAATCTCGCACATGTCCTTGGAGTATCGAGATGAACCAGAAGCTAATGACGACGACTATCACGACTCCTGATTACAGCAGCAGCAGCCATTCAGGAAATCTACTACAACTACTAACTTGTAGAATAAAGCCAGTCAGGAGTAGCTCATCATCGAGACGCTGTGGATTACTTGGAAGGGGTCCGTTCTTGCCGAGGTGAAAGCCTAATAAATGATGTTAGCTAGACGTGACTTTGATTTCCGAAGTATCCTTCGGAAGCCAGTTTGAGGCAGCCCTGCTCAAAAGTCATGCCCTTGTCAAACTTAGACTGTTCCAATTCAAATATAGTCGGGATTGACGGCCCGTCTTTTCGGTGAAGCCGATGGCATTCTGCAGAGTCTGGCCCCATAACATGTACGCAGGGAAACGGCAATGCCTGATAGGGAAGCTTGGGCGAATATTTGAACATTGTGGTTTCGGCAGGCCACTCGGACGTGCCTTTTGCACAGGTAGTATCGAAAATAGTCATGATTTGTTCCTCAAAAAAGGAATGGGACAGATTCCTTGGCACGATAAAAATGTAGTCATTTGTATTCATTCCGTGGAATCGCTCCTTCGTGGCAAGATAGAACCGTCTTGGGGAGAGTGAGCGCACCGCGGGCATTGGTTCAAAGCACGCCACATCGGGTCGTAACCGAACAAACCAGTCATAGGTAAAATTATTGTCACGTTCGTATTGTTTGACCTCGCGGTAGGAATGGCGTAGGTACGCGAATTGCAAAAAGTTGTTCTGCCATCTTGGTTGTGTGGGCGACCGACAGCAACTGTGCTCTGCAAGGGATCCATTCAGACCAGTGCAGCTTGAATCCGTATGAAGGATTAGCTGGACCGGCTTGGTCAAGTTTTTGAGTTGTTTGAGGGCGTCTTCAGTGAAAGGCTCCATTGTTGCCCCCCTGCGCATGTTGTTGCTAGTATAGGCTCCGTCCGACGTCCCATTGTTCAGATGAAAGAAAACGTCGACAATGTCCACGCCACCAGCACCAAGTGAATTGATAACGTTAACAACATGCGAGGTCATTACTCCTGTTTGTGCCAGCGTCCTGGGGGCGCCGCCGAACATGAGAGCAATTCGTTGTTGTCGTGGTCTCGAGCCGCGAATCAGTAGCAGCGCTTCGTCGTCGTCGTCGTTGGTGTTGCTGTTGTTGTCTCTTTCTTTACTAATAGCACCAGACAGCAGTTTCTTCTGAGAAGAAGAAACTTCCTGTGCACCAAAGGCCGATAGTAGCAGCGCTTCGTCGCCGTTGGTGCTGTTCTTGTTTCTTTCTTCACTACTAGCACCAGCCAGCAGTTTCGTCTGAGAAGAAGAAACTTCTTGTGCACCAAAGGCCGATAAGAAAACGAAAGTATACGAGGCAGTCCACCACCCCAACACAAAGAATAAAAGAGCCACCCGAATAACAAAAAAACAGTTTCTTCCTGCGAGTTCCTCATGGATACGAATACATCGTGGTCTTGGTCCCGCTAAAAAAATGCCAGTACAACAACAACAACTATCCTCGCCATCATGTTGAAGAATCTTCTTCCCCGTTTCTGGTCGAGAAAGCGTCATGATTATAGAAGAAGGTTCCACTTGGTGTTACTTCATATATCGAAATGCAGTCGCAACCGCTCTCATCCCATCGTATCTGAAGAGGGAAATCGACAAGTTCGACTAATTTAAGCTTCTTTTCCCCCTTTTACCCGCGCTTTTGATGGGGGGATGATGATGCCGACGATCACAAAATGTGACGATGACCCTCTCGCGTCGGACAACAGGCCTGCCTGGAGTTTTCCTCTTGAGTGTTCCAAAGGACACTACGAGACCATCTTGTTACTTCCCCAAAAGAGGCTCGTCGCTACAAAGAATTTGGAATCTAAGTGAGGAGTGCTGAAGCCCATCCAACGTTCTCCTGATCCAACGACGACGAGTTCCATTTGCGTCATTCATCACCATGGTCATTCCATCAAGACCGAATCAGCATGTACCGGTAAGGAGGGTTTCGTCGGCGTGGGTGGTGACATTATCTATTCTTGCCGTGTTGGTGTGGGGATTTGAATATGTAAATGGCGCTCACCGCCTTGGTATCGCGACTGCTTCCACCACTTCCTCGCTGCAGAAAAACTCGGCCTCCCATGCTCCCCCCGCGTTTTCCCTCTTGGTGACGCTGCAATTCTCTGCCGCCGAGTATAAGGATCAATTTCTAGAATTTTTCCAACCGGTTGCTCAGCACGTTCGAGAGCACGAACCAAATACCTTGGCGTATGAAGTGTTATTGTCGGACAAGGATCCGCTCCAAGTGTTAGTTCTAGAACGATATCGCGACAAGGATGTGGCTTACATGCAGGTGCACAGGTCATCGGCCGCCTTTTTAGAATTTCGACCCAAGCTACAAGTCTTGCAAGAAGCTGGGCATGTTCAAATATCGGGACATTCCTATTTAGACTCTGGGTTGGGCTTTGGGGATCGAACGTAATAACGGGGAGCGCGCTCGGCAACACTAGCAATCATACGAAAGTTGGCTCATAACAACCTATTGGGGTATCTAGAGTACTATAGCTAAGATCTAACGAGAGTATGGGGTTTCTAGCTTATGCTTGCCCTTCTTTTTATGTAGCTTCAATATAGAAGCTGATTGTTTTGTATACGCGGATTGGAGCCACGCACTCGTTCCCGTCAAGTGCAGATTGCCTACGACGCCTGATGGGATTGGATACTAGCATACTGTTGCTGTTGCCACATCATTTGTTGATGCATGTGCACATATGCTGCTTGTTGTTGACGCGCCCACTCGTGTTGTTGCCTGGCCAACTTCTTCATGAAGATACGTTCTTCAGCCTGAATTTCATTCGTCTTGGATACTTTCTTTTGCATGAGGCGTTCCCACTCCATTCGAACCAACTTGTAGAGATTCATCGCAGCCATGGCATCTTCGTATGGACTATGGGGCTTTCCGTAGGTTTGAATGTTGTTTCCCAGCAACTCCAAGGAGAGATCCTTCAACTTCCTGGGCCAGAATGTGGCATCAGGCAAGAATTGTTGCATGAACGGTTCATAGCGAGCCGTCTACACGACATGGAAATAAGAATGAGCATATTAGAACAAAATCAAGTCCAAGACTGGCGTATAAACATGGTCAACTTACATCTCGAATCAACCACCATGGATGAGAGATCCCCAAGGCTTGGAGATCGTTCTTTAGAGCATGCCCAATAAGAAAGCGTCCATAAATAATCTTGAGGATGCGTTTGCGGGCATCACGCAGCGTAAGTGTGGCTCCACACAAATGATCGGGCGTGATCCCCGAAACAAATGTTCGATAATCTGTCACAGGCTGCGTTTGCTTAATGTACTCATCAAACAGAACCTCCCCGTCCCAATTTACCACCACAACCCGAGCTACAGAAGAATCTTCTCCATACTCGCCCACTCCAACCATTTCGGCATCTAATGCGACACATTGTCCTGGCGCAAACTCAGGAAGCGTCTTAGGGGGAGGATTGCCAACCTTACGTTTTGAGGTTGGAGGAGTTCCATACCCCGGCGAATACATGGGTGACACGGCAGCAGAGCGCGGACGCCAATGAGGATTTCGTCCTCGTCGTTGTTGACTATCCCTTAGAGACGGAGTAGGGCTCTCTTCGAGGTGATTGGAATCAAAGGATGTTGACGAATCGGATGTCGACGAAGTGGAATCTGCAGACCAACTGTTTGACGGGCCAGCTTGATACCAATAGTCATAGGCTTGGCGCTGATGACTCATCGCATCAAACTGGCCTCCCATAGTCAAAGGTGCCATGGTGCTGTGATAAAGATGCTTCATGGTTTGGATGACAACGTTATTGTGACATTGCTTGTCACTGCAGAAGAAAATGTAAGACCACTTGTAAACTTTATTCTTGAACGACTCAACGTCAACGTCGTGACAGCGCTCCCCCCACTAAGATCCAACGGAAGCACTTACTTTCCTTCGTTCCGCAGCTGTCTGCGAGATTTCTGTCCGGAATCGGAACTTGGGCGTCTTCGCGCACGCGGCTCTCGCTGCCGGCTCGCACACATTGTCTTTCCCGCGTAAAAACTTAAAGAAATTATAACGTCTTTTAACCTTTTGCGCAAGAACTGCAGCGTTGAGTTTGTTCCCGCCACATTTCAATTGAGCGAAAGCATGTGGGGAACCTCGCGAGGTGCGTTAGGCTGTCTCGTGCTCGTGTCTGCCAATGATCTAAAAAAGCCTCACTCTCCGAGTCAGTCATCCCAAGATCCCAAGATACCACGATGACCACGTCGGGCTTGCACAAGCTGCGCCCAAGCGAGAAAGCATCTATTCTGCGTCAACTCGGTCAATGAAAGTTGCTATTCAAGTGCCGCCTTTGTGACTGGTGGGGGGTCGATAATGATTCGAGATGATTTCAACAATGAAGACGCAGCGGCATTAGTTGTGCAGTACCGTACTCCTGGCTGATGCGACGATTGACGACGAAAGAGTTCAAGAGGATCTAAAACAATGCACACATGTTTAGATGTTTCGGTCGACGACACACAGCAATACTACTATCTCTGACGACATTATCATGGACCTTGCCAGCCATCTTTGTCTCTCCCTGCTGCTGCCTACTAATGCCGCCATTTTTGACCCAGGGCATCTCATTCCAGTGGGCTCCTGGTTTTGGTACTGCCGACTTTCTCCAAGTACGATTCTGCCTTTCCCCCAAAGGAGATTGGTGTTGACCGTATATGATGCTGCCAGTATGATCCTACCACCTGGACGGTAACAAGGTCCCGTTTCGACCGTCAGGCAACCAGCAGCCCTTTCCATGATCTTGCCCCCGATAACGGCTTGAATGCCTGATGATATTCTTGAGGGGTGCGTATCATGAAAGCTTCCTTTTCATTGCAAATGTCATTCACTTCATGCGAACGTTTGTGCGAGCCAAAAGTCACACAATCCTTGTATTGTTGTTGCGGAGCTGCGGGCGGCTACTAGTAATAAGAGCAATCAAACAATTGCGTTGGAAAACCACGACAAGGAGCAAGGACGAGCTCCACAACCACCAAAAACCGGCTGCGGCGCTGGTGCCCCAACGGAATGGGTAGACGACAAAGGGTTTTGGATGGGCAAGAGTGGGAACGGTGATGTATCCCAAGCTCCTCCTTTGGCGCGTGATGCGGCCCAGGCGACGATGGACATTGCAGCTAGACGATGCATTCTCTATCGTGAGTCAGCAGACAGAACTACGTAGTCTCCTAGAGGAGACCGCCGCGAACTAAAAGGACAAACGGATGACCATGCCCTCGCGGTGACCGACCGTCTTCTACTACTATACTCTGCGCCCTCCTACTTTTCGACTCCCACGGCATAGTGGAGCTGTGCAGCAGCAGCCACAGCCGCCATGACTGACTTGGTAGCTCGCAAGGAGCTTTGGAAGAACTTTTTGCTTCTTGTTGTTGGTCGGAGGGGTACCATCAGCCGCGTTGTTGCCACCCAAGGGCATATTCGTGAGTAGCCGTGAATCCCAGTTCCGACTTGATTGACTGCAATCGGTCTCTTGGAGGGCATATGTGTGGGGATGACCGAACAAACCCGCGGATCTTGTTCAGAGAACGCCTACATAGGAGCCACCACGGCCCACCACTCCGCATTGCTGCTACTCTGCCACTCTCGATCATTCCGCAACAGTGGGAACGAGCCATTTTTCCTTTTTCTCTTGCTGCTGCTACCATCATCGAAATAAGTTTCACAGCCATTCATCATTATGACATCGATTGTCTACATTCATTCTTCCCGGGACGAAGACGACGACTTCAAGGCAAAGCCGCAGCGCGAGGGCGGCGGCAGCACTCTTCCATCCTTGACCGAATCATCCGCTGGAACAACCAAACTGGGCACAATCTATACAGTCGGAATGTATCATCATGGTCTTCCGGAGCTTTTGGTGCAAGATATACCCCCAGCTTGTCATGACATGGTGGATTCCATGGTGCGACGACTGGTCCTTCGGTTGGGGGAGGGACGAGCGCTCTACACTAACGATCGCGTCATGGAAGAGAATCGATATTGCTTTCGGGTGTTGGAGGTGACCCACGTGGGATATCGCCAAAATTTGCTCTGCCATGTCATGCCGAAATGGTGGAAACAACAAGCCACCAGCGCACGCAACCTTTCCAAGGTCCAGGTGACACTCTTGATTCCCTGGTTTCGCGACGCAGAAATGGAAGAATGGGCGACTTTGCCGTATCCTCCCAAGGGTCGACATGATCGTCGCGACAAGATTTTCTTGACCGCCTTGAATATGGATTGCCGAGGACGTCGGATTAGTACTGCCCGAAACAACAGCACTTGGCATCAGCAATCCTTTTCGTCGTCCTATTCTTCCTTGTTGGAGCAAAAGCAACAAGACAAGGATATGGCTGCTGCATGGAGTGTCCCGGAGGATGACTCGTCCGACGAGTCTCTGTTTGATGCTGAAGATGCTGCGTACTTTTTAAAGTACTCGTCGCATTTTTTACAGATTTTGAATGTCCCCGATACACCCGCGGTACTGTATCGAATGCCACCCTCCTTTCAACGATTCGTCTTGGAAATGGGAGAACGCTTCACCATGGATGCCGCACAGCGACGTTCTTCGGCACCAGCAGTACCGATCCAGCAATTGCAGCAGCAGCAACACCACCACCGCCACCACCAGCAGCAGTATCAGTATTGTCGCGCGGATGCTGTTGCCGTTGCTGCTGCTCGCACTCCTACTACTAGTACCCGCAACAGCAACTGGGGACATCAGGCCCGCCTCGCGGCGTCCATGCTTCGCCGCCAGAACCGTCCTTGCCCCACAAACAATCGCAGCTTTCGATGGAGCTCTCCTGCTGGTGGTGCTGGCGTGATGCACATCACTACTCCTACCACTCCAAGTCCTTCATCTGCGTCCACCATCACAATGACCCCCGAATATGGCATCGTCGACTAGGTATGCTTCTTTCAGCAGAAGTACTTTGTACTCGAGACAATCAGATCGTGAACGAACATGAGCCATTGCTGGATATTCTTGTCGTAGCAGCAGAAGAAGAAGCATTGCTACTAGAATACTAGCCAGAACAAAGTGTGATAGCTCCTCTAGAATGATCTCATACTCCTAGCTAGTAGTAGCTAGATAGCTACGTGATCCTTCGCGACTTCCAACGTTTATCCATACCTTTGTCTACCGTAGTATGTAGCAGGTTGCGAGAGTATCCATTGGGCTTGGTTTACCATTAAGTGACCGTACAGCTGTCGTTCGGGCGGCCTTTTCTTTTTTAGAAGAACTCTGTCGACTTCATTACGAGAAATCAATTCCATCGATTGTTAGATATGCCTCTCTGTGACTCACGCAGGATCGAAATTCGGCGCAATTAATTATAGGACACTGCCATCCCATAATTAGAGATTTGGACCTCTCGCCTTGTGGGAAGCCTTGCGCTGCGTGAGAAACAAGGCGCGTTTTCGCATGGCCGCCAATTTGCTTCTCAACCTTGTCATTAGCCGCAACCACCACCACCACAATCGCAGTCTCCAACGCAACAATATCGTCTTGGCAAACAAGCCAACGTCCTACTCTTTCACTTCTATTCTGCTTTTGAAAGAGTCCTTGAATCAAGTATCTATCGAATATCATCTCTGTATTGTCACTGTCTGTCTCCTGTTCCACTCGATCGATCAGCATGGATTCCAGCACCAGTCAAATGAAATCAAGTCCCACGGACTTTGCAGCAACCATGGCTCCCAGCACGGCTCATACTGCGGACTTTGGTCGTTCCATGGAGGTATCGAATCATGAGTCCTCTAACCAACAAGAGCAACAACAACCATTGCAAGTTCCTCCACCCCTTGTCTTGCCGCCCGCAATCCCACCGCAGCAGCAGCAACAGCAAGGCGGAACAGTCGACTCAGCCACAGCAACCGCCATGATCATGGCTGGTGGACCTGCTGGTATGGAACCCGATCCCTTCTTGTTTGTGGACTACAACCACAACAATGTATATCTCGGTCCTCCCTGTCGCGTGTTCGAATCGTACTATCCTGGCGAATCGAGTGGTCATTTGTATACCGAAGGCTTGCACCAGCGCGGGTTTCCAGAACTCTTTGCGCAAGACGTTCCTCGTCATCGAGCTTCTTTGGTAATCAAGAATATGTACTTTTTGGCACAGCGCATGGTGTCGGGCATTGCCGTCCAGGGTGGACATCGTTCCACCGATCATGATTATCGTGTCGTCTTGGTCGACATGATAGAGTATCGTCAACACATTCTCATGGAATGCATGCACGGTAGCTCGTTGCCCCCACACGTTCAGGCCTCGATGCGTATCTTGGCATTGCATTCCTTGTATGAGGATGCCGAAGAATGGGGAAGTTTTCCACCCGCACCTGGTGGACAACGACAACGTCGCAACAAGATTTTGGCAGCTGCCCTCTTTCAAAAGCAGCAGCAGATTACGTTTGATGAGGACGATATTGCCTATTTGCTTTGTAACATGGGACATTTTTGTCGTCTCGTCGAAGTTCCACAAGCCTTGGATGTCATTCAACGTCTTCCACCAGCCTTGGCGGAACCCGTCTATCGTCAATATTGCTTGAATATCTTGGGATGTGCCTCTCAACAAGCATCACCTCCTGCAGTAGCAGCAACAGCAGCCGAGGATCAGCAAGAAGATAAAGCTGCTTCTACTCCAAGTCCTCGCCGTGGGAGTGCCACTTCTGCTGCTTCTGTCACCAACAAGACTAGCAAGACTAAACCAAAGACGGCGAATCGTCGTCCTCGCAAGCCCTTGAAGCAAGTTCAGCCATCCTCCTCCAAGGCTGATTGTACTCCCAAGAAAGAAGGACACAAGTCACCCATCAAGAAACGCAAACCGACCAAGAAGACTCCTACCAAAAACGTTGTTCGTTTGTTGACAGCATCGCCTGCCAAAAAAGAAGAAAGATCCTACAGCAAGCAGCAGCTAGTCTTGGGTTCTCCCAAGGTTGTTTCCAAAACGGTCCATAGCAAGAACCAGAATGATACAAATGCCCTGGATGATGCGACAGTTGCTACTACTAGCACCAGTAGTCAGCAGGAAACGATCCAAGGCGACAAGGATCCTTTGCCTTCATCCTCCTCTGGAGCTGGAAAGAATCTTACTACCACGTCTTCTTCGTCTCCATCATCCTCTGGACTTGCCAGCCCTGCCGGTGGAAAGGAGTTTTCGGAACTGTACTTGCGCATGAAACAAGAACATGCTGCCAGCAATGGAACTCTGCTAATGGGGTCACCGTCGTTGGTCCACAACATGGCTACTAGTACAAGTAGCGCGACTCCGATTGTCTCCAACAAACAGACGGCAGTCTAGAAGTTCATGGTAGTAGCGGGGGACATTTTTCGGTTGTTTATTGTTCCTTGTCGGAGCATGGGGCAATTTTCGAAATACTACTTGCTGCTGCTGCAAGTGCTTTTGCACATGGACTTGCCATGGGTAATGTTGGATGGTCGATTCACAATTGTGGCTGTTTCTTGAGGGGGAAGCAGAATGAACAATTCATTCATTGCGACCAACGGCACCCTCATACTAGTAGAAGAAGAAGAATAGCAGCTCGAGCGAGTAGTCATAGTAGTATAGTAGTCATGGTAGCTCCATTCATTGGCGCCATGGCCCCATGATCGTCCTTGCGCCGCAAGCTGTTCGTATTATGCCAGTAGATAGATCCAAGTCCTTATCTTCGGATACAGCTGGTGTATCATTTCAGCTCTGCCATTGTCGTGCAACAGACGGGCGTGGATCCTTCATGCAGATATTCATTGATGGTCCAACGAGAGGATAGGGTGTTGTTGCTTGCTGTTTCATGCGGCAAAAGGACGACTGGATGTTATGTTTGGTTGCAAGAGATCAGGATCGAAGCATCGTGTCCCCCGAAGCCAACGAAAAAATGACCCTTCTTGTGACGTCGTTTTGATTTGCATGATTGTATGAGGAGGCAGGCGGACAAAGGACGGACAAAGCCCAAACGATCGTTCCGAGCCGGGCGTGCCACGGAATCCGAGAACCGGAAGAAGACAACCCTCCGACACCCATATTAAATTGTACTCTAAGCGATCTTTTGGGCGACATCACATCAGTCCCCACCATGATGGCGACGGATCCTGGAAGAAGAGCGATACAGCTAGTTGTGTCCCAAACAGTTTGCAGAACAGTGGGGTGCAAGTCATTCCTTGTTGGAGGTCTTGCCTAAACTTCTACTGGACAGGGACGTCGTTGAAATGGCAAAAAGGTCAAACTTGATTGTTCTTATCAGCTGCAACAACGATGGAAGGGAAACGAATCGGAACGCCTCGAGGAGCCACGAACTGCTGTACTGTAAGAACGGGATGGTACTCTAGGATATTTCCCCCGAAAATATTCAAAAATGAAGTTCCTATGGAGAGACTGACTGTGAGGCGAAAGTAACGCGGGAAACCCAAGAAGAATCATGCCGCAGGTGAACAGTGCGAGGGACGAATCGTCCCCAAAGACTCCATCTGCATCAAAATGGCGTTGCCAAGGATAGTGGGAAACCATTTCAGATTGAGATCTTCCAGCGGCGTTAGGATTGCAATCCCCATTTCGTGTCTACCATTACGAGTGTTTGTTGCAACGTGAGCTCGTGTGGACTGCTGTGCTTCATCGTAGTGTTGGTCTTCCAGCGCAGCGGCTTTGCTGGCGCACTGAGACATGAAAGCAGCAAAGTTGGAAACGAATGGTTGCCGCTGTGGATCATTTTGATCCATCAAACAAAGCAAGTTATTCAAGGAAGCCATGAGGATGACATCGCGCATCAGATGTATTTGAGGATTCCCATTGGAACAACAATAGGGCTCCTTCTCCGTCGGATCCTCCGGCGTCTCTGTTGCTAGAAAGTCTGATGGTGAAGTCGTTGTTGATGTGGCACACGGCTTCTCCAAGGCGAGGAGAGCGATTGAGGTTCGGTACAAAGCAATCGCTTTCTCTTTGCTTGATGACAAGGTTCCTGGGCTGCCCACGCCGGTTGCTTGAGGTGTGACGACATTGTCGCTATGCATCAAGTGATTAGCTAAAGCACAGTTGAAAACGACAGCAGTGAAAGTGATATCAACCAATGCTGCCGTTGTTTGGCTACACTCGGGTCTGTATGCTGGTGGGGCGGGGTCATCAGCAATTCCAGTTCCGTCTCGTGAGGAAACACCCACGGCATGAACTTGTGAAGGCTCCATTCTGCCGTCTCCTTGGTGAGAATCTGTTTCTCGTAATGTCTCAGTAGGATGAGCGGGCGATGGCGCTATGAGAGGAGGGCTTGTCTCGTCAATGTAAAGAAAGTCGTCGAAGACTGCATGAGTCTCGAGCGGGGAGTACCAGCATCGGCTCTCTTGGTATTGATGAAGAATGGGTTCGGCACTGTTTGATGAACAAGGCGCCGCTACTACCAGTTGGTCCTCCTTGGGGCTAGTATCTTCCCTGTTGATCGTTGGGTCATTGGAATGGAAACTACGTGGATTCTTGCTGCTTCGTCCGTGAGGAGAAATGACGGCGCGAAGTGGTGGGCAAGAGCATCCGGCTGAAATCTTATCCGTCCTGCCATAGGGGCAAAAGTCCCCGTTCCACCGCGTTATGATCAATCTCCGCAGCAGGGTGAGAGATTTTCGAAAGTGTTGAACACCATCACGAAAATTGCCGCTCTTGAGGGTATCGACTCCACGATTGTTGCATTCCAATGCCCTTGCGAACGAGCAGCAGGAACACAACGACGATGATTCAACAGGATTGGTGTTATCCATTGTCAACGTTGTGAACTGAACTACTAAGGAGGACACCAAACCTCAGACGACGGACTATGGTGTAAAGCTCGCAAAAGAGCAATTGTGTGCGTTGTTGTTTTGGCGGGGAACCAAAGTCAAGAACCAATTATCCTTAGTGCGGAAAGTCCGCAAACAAATGCGATGTTACCATATATCTATCTCTACTGGAACGAAGAAAAGAATATCCAGCAACTTTGCCGGGTTCTTGCCGGAACTGATTACCGGTAGCTTTCAAAGATTTGCGAACTTCCCGCGGAGTTGTGTAGTCCGTAGCCAGAAGAATCCAAGATCAACTTAGAGCCACGCTGCTGCATCAAATAGAATAGCGTTTATCATAAATCGGCCTTTCATTCCTGGCATATCTGGTTGGACTACTATGCAGTTATGAAGATGTCGTTGCATATGGAATGGTCACAACCCGGTATACGGTTGCTCGTCGCTCTATGAAAAGATGGCTTCTCGCGATCAAACCAAACACCAGCATCTCGTTTTACTATATGTGATGGTCGTTCTCTTTGGTTTGCTTGTCATTTGAGCTACGACGGTACCGTTTCTACTACTCCAAGCATCTCGTTTTAATATGTGATGGTCGTTCTCTTTGGTTTGCTTGTCATTTGAGCTACGACGGTACCGTATCGTTCGCGTTTGGTTTGCTTTCACATTTAAGCTACGCGTAGTGGTGTTGGGATAATAGCGCCCAATTCGAATTGCATACTCTATGCAATTAAGCCCCCATTGAAGTTCAAAATCCTAATTGCACGCTCTGGTTTGTAAGTTCGGTTTATCGTCATTTCCCACAATTAATGATTGAATATTTAACAAACCACAACAATCGGTACACAATACCGGTAGTACTACTTCATATGATATAGAAAAAGTTCTATGATAACACTCATCACCACTTTCGGCGCTCCTACCGGTAGCTATTGCCCCCCCCCCACGACGAAGCGAATACCGGTACGTGTGAACGCGAACGCTCTTGTAGCAAGAATCAAAATATTAATGCATAGAGCATACCTACTTCTAGCATACCCCACACGATCCATTCTTCCAAGAAGGTGACCACAAATTCACGAACCTAAAACAAAAGGCCACAACAAGAAGAAGTTGGAGGATGGACGAGCTGCCAATCGATTTACTGCAGCTCCGTGCGCAACAACACAACAAGGCCACCATCGTGCCAGCAGGGGGCGACCTAGCCGATGAAGACGACGACCCGGCGGGCAACAAACAACGAAGAGCCCATCATCCCCAAAGAGGCGAGAACCCGTGCTGTATGCCCACGACGGCACCTTGCTCATTTCCTACTCTTCCTACTAAACTTCCCATAGAATGCTGCCAACAACAGCGCCCGTCAATATCATCTTGCATCCCAGTGGCTACTGCAAAAGACCTCAGAGCACTCTATGACCAGGAATTCCGACACTCTGCAATGGAAGACCAATCCGGCGGCGATGCTCTCCCAAGGTTCCGGCACGACGAGATTGTCACGGGCGATTTCTTGGGAAAGGGTGCGTTTGGCACCGTGTGTGCAGTAAAAAAACTTCGGGTCGAACCTTGCAGCAGTTTTTCCTCCTACTTTTCTTCTGCGGTTCCTGGCCTTGAATCCTCGACTGTGACGGATACAACCGGATCTCTCGATACCAACGGGGACGAAGAAAGCGCCAACGAAGACCTTTTGTATGATTCCGAAGAAGTCCAATCCAGGAACTTTTTATTGGAGCACTGCATCCGCGCAAATGGCGACGCAAGGTTCGCGATCAAGCAGCTTCGCCCCGATATCAAGAAACACGAGCAAAGGATGCTTCAAGGAATCTCTGACCTTGCCCGAGAAACCCACTTCCTTCGACGTATCCGTCATCCAAACATCATCAAGCTAAGAGCAATATCGTACGAGTCCGAATACGACAGTAACTACTTTGTTGTCCTTGATCGCCTCCACGATACTCTGCCTTCACTCATTGAAGCATGGAAGCATGAGCAAAAAAGCACTCACAGCTTGTTTTTCAGGTTTCGCCAACGGAGGTTTCGAAAATGCTCAGGCAGCACCACCAACAACTGCACCTCGAACCACCAGAATTTCATGCTCCGAAATAACCTGGTGATGATCTGCTTCGAGCTGAGTTCCGCGCTTGCTTATTTGCATCGCAACGATATCGTGTATCGTGATCTAAAACCGGCAAATGTTGGCTTCAATAGGAGCGGAGATCTCATTTTGTTTGATTTTGGCTTGGTCAAGGAGATTCTCGCTTCCGAGGTGGCAGACGCCGATGGGCTCTACAAGCTCACTCAAATGTGCGGAACCCCGCGATACATGGCCCCAGAGGTCGGAAACGGCAGCAATTATGGCCTTTCTTGCGACGTGTATTCTTTTGCCCTGCTGTGCTGGCAATTGGCAAAGTTAGAGAGGCCCTACGACAGTTGCAACATTGCCACTCTCCAGACAAGCGTATGGTCAGAACCCCATTCGAGGCCTGAAATCTGCGACGAGTGGCCGTTGTACTTTCAGCAAATGTTGGCCCAGTGCTGGGCCCCCGTGCCCATGGAGCGCCCCACTATGCAAGAAATCGAATCCCTCTTGGCTAAAGAAGTTGCCAACTTTAGAGAAGGATTCAACCGATCGAAACACATATTTAATCACCAGTCCAGCTTGGAGGTCATTGAGAGCAAATACAAGCACAATCTCCACTCGCATGCCACTAATGATCAGAAGTTGTGTCTCTCCTTCGTTTAATGCTCACACTGAAATGTGGGTCAAGACCCTTTTTGTTCATCCCGCCTCGGGACAATATTTGTAACCATTCTTTCGAAGAGTCTAAGTTTTGAAATAACTCCACCATTTTGTCGTCCGGATAAAGTGCTCTTCTACCACGTAGTACATGATCTACTTCAAGCAAGTAGTAGGGAACACTCTGCCTTTTTGCTTAGCACAGATCCAAGGAAAACGGGTAGCTACCTACATGGCCGTTCTGTAGGAGTACCATCATTCATTCGTCACAAAATAGAAGCTAAAAGTGCCGCAACGAAACAAAAAAGGCGCTTGCTGCGGCATCTTTTGCTCCTTCACGGGCCATCACGTGGAATTGAAGACGGGCGAAGGACGGACATGATGGAGGCATCGGCATCAAAAGATCCGCCCGGCGTGCCTCCGAGCCAAAGAACACACACCCTCGCCAAAAAAAATCTTTTTGCCCACATGCCTCCCACTCTCCCGATGGATGGCGAAGACAATGGGAGTAAACTGGTATCGTAGCAGTATGCCAAGTAGTTTGCTCGACGTTGGGATGCAAGTCGCTCTTTGTTGAGCTCTGGCCTAAAGAACTAACGGATAGGCATCGCAGGTGTGTCAAAAGGGGTTCTAACTTGATTATCAACTAGTAGGACAACCGCTAAACAACAAAACAATGAGGATAAAAGGGAGAGAAACGAACCCGAACAA
Source organism: Nitzschia sp. DOCU1 (assembly GCA_951394045.1). Taxonomy (NCBI): domain Eukaryota; phylum Bacillariophyta; class Bacillariophyceae; order Bacillariales; family Bacillariaceae; genus Nitzschia; species Nitzschia sp. DOCU1. The sequence continues at coordinate 1,357,770 of OX595995.1, read as the reverse complement.
CTCGGGGACTCGCGCCCGTGATGACGGGGCACCACGATGGCCCGCAGGGGTATTTACTGCGTTAATGAAGTCAAAATGACGTTGCAATGGACAGCCTCCTGTGAGTCTGTAGTAACGCCGGTCTCTCGTCGCACATCAGCCCGAAACAATGTGCAGGATTTCAAGCCGCAGGTGAGCAATGAGAGCGACAAATTATCCCCAAAGACTCGAGTTGCATTAGAAAGGCGTTGCCGATGATAGTGGGCAACCATTTATTATTCAGATCTTCCAGCGGGGATTGGGTGGCATCCCCACCTTTATGACTGCCAACGGCACCATCATTGTTTGTTTCAAGACCTTGAGCTCGTGTGAACTGTGCTTCATCTTGGTGGTGGCTGCCCAACGCACCCCCGGCTTTGCTAGCACACTGATGCATGAAATCAGCAAACGCTGAGACGAATGGTTGGCGCTGTGGGTCATTTTGATCCATCAGACAAAGTGTTGACTCCACTATTTGCTCAACTCTATTGCAATGGCAAAAAGGTTGAACGGTAAAAGAGTGAGAGTTATTTTAGAGTTTTGTTTTGACCGTTGCTTTTATTTGATCGTTCGCTTGGAATCTTGATTGTTCCGCCGTCCGTCCTGTGTGCGGTAGTCGCGATTGAATTCGTGACAGAATCTTGTCCAACACTCTCCCCTGATCGAGACGAAGAAACGATCAAAGCGTTAGGACGAGATGATGTAGATGAGGATGAAGAGGTAGGACGGGAGGGTTGGTCGCCGTAATGTCCCATGAGGCGACGACAGTGGCGGGAATGGAGAACCCAGCCGAGGGGCTTGGTCAGGTCATCGGATGGGTTGAGGATGCCTGGAATGTGGCGCATGACGATGTCGCCGTTGGTCTTCCAATCTTGGATGGCGAAGAACTGAATGAGAATGTGACGAGAGCGCTCAGTAGGAATGCGGGCGTTGATCATGTTGATGGCCGATTGGTTGTCACAGTACATTGGCGTGGGATGGTCTTGTGGAAAGCCGAGTTCGGAGAGAATCGCACGAAGATAGCGAATTTGCTTGGCAGCGCTGACCGAGGCGTAGAATTCGGCTTCAGTGCTGCTAGTTGCCGTCAGGGGCTGAGTCTTGCACTTGTAAGACACGCAGCCGCCAGCAAGCATGAGAGCGTAACCGGTAGTAGACCGTCGCTTTCGAAGATCGTTCGCATGGGCGGCATCGAGAAAACATGTCAGACGCACGCCATCCTCCATCGTAGGGAAATCGGGAAGAGATGCATCGGCCTCAACGAGTTCAAAGGGGCAAGGAGGCAAAGTGGAATCCGTAGTAGGTCGCCGAAAGTGGATCCCCCAACTTTTGGTCCGTCGCAAGTACTTCGCCACCTTTTTGAGCATGGCAAAGTGAAAGTCGCCCGGCGCAGCAGCAAACTTGCTGAGAGTGATGACTGCGTAACCAATATCGGGCCTGCAAGTGACATACGCGTACAGAAGTTCACCAAGTAATGTACGGTAAGAAAAACCATACTTGTCAACAAAAGCACGATGTTCAGGGGTGCTTTCGCCAGCGCCTTCAGTAGAGTAAAGCGTAGGAATCGACTCAGCCGGAATGGGAGCTTGGGGCTTGGAGCTGTCGTAGTCGCCCGGTCCCGGAGTTTCCCAGCCATGGGATCGTAGCACCCGATCGATGTAGCTTTCACAATTGATCACAATGCGATCGGAGCATTGTTTGACATCGACGCCATTGAAATCGGCAATCAAACCGAGATAGCTGAATGGGACTTTGCTCTCGGATGGAAGCTTGAGAGCGGCGCCGATCTTTTCATAGATACTCTTTGCAATGGCTTCGGATGGGGCCGCCAACGCAAAATCGTCAACTTGGCGCAATAGATAGACGGTAATACCATCGAAAGTTCCGCGATAGATCGACTTGTCATGGGTCGTCGTGGTAAAACCCAGATCGGGAGACAGTAGGATCGCCGTGATGTGTTCTTCCCATAGACGACCGGACTCGGGGTGTCCTTGCAACGCATGCTGAACGCGGAGTACGTGAGAGCGATCAACTTTTACACCAAAACGATGAAGATGCCAGTCGGCATACGCGTCATCGATCGCGACGTATGTGGGGCGCTCTGGCGGTGGAGAGTGAGCGTACGCATCCTTAGCATCGGCGCCATAGATTTTGTAATTGCTCGTCGCTGCCAAGCCAAAGAACAGCCGCTGAACCGGTTGTTCAACACACGAAGAGTACGTCTGTGCAAAACGATGCAGAATGGGTGCTGCACGAGGTGATCCATCACAACAGTTCCTTGCTCGCCGGGTACCATCTCGCTTGATGTGGTACTGCCAGTGCTGTCGCAGTACGATAGCGTCCTTCGGTCGAGGCTCGGGCGAACCATACATCCCAAGTTCATGGAATTGGTCCAATTGCTTCCTCTCGCCGGCTTCCCACTCTGGCCAAGTATCCAGGGTCTTGAGTTTCCGACGGGTGAAGGATCCGAGGGCTAGCTCAGCGTCGGTGGTTGCCTTGGATCTGATTGCATTGATTGTGATCGTCGCAGCCGGATGGCTCAAGGTTTCACTGGAAAAGTCCTGATCAGGGAATCTCGCGTTGGCAATGTTTCGAACATCTTCAACACAGAGCGAATGGACGTGTTCAATGTCTTGGGGAGCCTCCGGATCGAAGAGGTTCAATTCCTTGGTGGCACGGCGGATGTCCCGTGCGGTTTGACGTCGCTCGAGCGCAAACTCGATCTCAAACTCTCTCGCTTTCGAATCTCGAAGTCGACGAAGAGCTGTCAGCACATCATGTTTTGAGAACATTGGCTCTCCCCCAATCTTCACGATATACGAGCCGCGAAGTTTGTTTGTCGTCGCCTTGTGCGAAGAGTAGACCTTGGACGCACTGCTTCCAGCTCGAATATCGGAAACGAATGCGCGATGATTCAACTCATCTTCCTCGATAGAGAATCCAAAGGACTGGCCACGGCACCGGTTCTTGACGGTCTTCAATACAGTGTTGAAGAAGGGAGACGAACCCACATCAAACTCGGGAATCGACGTCTCTGTTTCTTCTTCGGGGACCGGTGCTCCAAACTCGGAGCGCTGAAGCTGAACGACGTTCGGCGGAATTTGATCCATCGGGAGGTCGTTCATCCCTTCATCAAATCGCGCATGCTTGGCGATTTTGACTCGGGCAGTCTCTGGATCATACCACAAGATATTCGTAGTCGTCTTCGGCAAGAATCCCAAGAAGATCCCTTTACGCGATGCGATCTTGAACTTTCGTTTCCGACCGCCCGGTGGTCGCACCCAGACTCGACAACCAAACGTTCGCATCCCAGATAGGTCGTCCACAGTATTAAGAGCGAGCTTCAACGGGGCTTCTTCTTGGTCTCGAGATGGCATCGAGTTGTCGATACGAATCCAGTGATGAAACGCGTATGGCCAAAACTTCACATGAAGATTGGCTCCAGCAAGCAGCGCTCGGATTCCATTCGCCACAGATCGATGCCCACGTTCAGCTGGGCCGTTCTGGTTGGATGCATCTGCACCAGTCGGTCTGACTTCGTAGCCGAAACGCTCGAACAAGGCACGAACTTGTGGACTCGCATAGAGCTCTCCGCCTTGATCCATGTAGACATACTTGTCCGGACAACTCGGCGCGCGTTCTCTCAGCAAGTCTTCCAGCCACTTCAACGGAGGCGCTTTCGACACTCGCGTCGCACCGATCTTCATCCTGGAGTAGTGATCGGTGACCAGGATCCAACACGTCTCGCCATTCAGCCCGACATATTCTTCAGATGTCTCCCCGTCCTTGGACTTCTGTCCAGCGAAAGAAAAGTCGATCGAAAGGCCTTGGAAGGGAAGTGTCGCAGTGCGGGTCGAGTGCGGCCTAGCAGGTTCTTTCGTCTGCTTGGCTCGAATGCAGGTCGGACAAGCGTCCAAGATTGGATCCAAGTGCTTGAAAGCTGGAACGCCCTTGATATGCTTATGGGCATTGTGGAGATAGTAGTCACTCGGATGCCCAAGCCGCTGGTGCCACAGGAGATGCTCAGTTCGTCGTCGAATCGCATTCACAGGAGTGTTCTTCTGGATATACTCGTGAAAGGGCAGCGATTTGAATTTCCTCGGAAGAGAGTGCTTGAAATCGTCTCGGACTTTCGCATACTCCAGCTCTTGGTATCGATGGACGTTCTGGATCGTAGCGGTTTGGCAAGCTTTCGCAAACTCGGGATCGTTTTTCTTCATTTGATCGATTGCTTCGTCGTCGGCCACCGGAATGAGTTCATCGGTGTACATCTTGTAGCCGTTCCGAAGTACGCCAGACCAAACCACATCGTAGGCTCGCTTGACTCGGTGATGCGCAGTATGAATGTACCTCGCGTCATCATAGGAAGATGCCATCGACTCTCCCCGGATATCGCGCTTGGGATCGTGTCCCGCGCCGCGAATGATATCCTTTTCGTTGATAAGGATATCGGCCACATCCGGATGGTAGTAGCACTCGACAGGGATAAAGCCTTGACTGTTGTGGGCTGGCATGTGTAGATAGCCGACGCCATGCGGCTCATCACGCTTTCCCAGAGCTGTGTCAAGTACGATGGGCGATCGATGCTTCTCGTCGAAGGGCTTGTATCCGTGAAGATACGGAAAAGTCTTCTTACCACAACACGATGCAAAGGCACCTGTATCGATCAGGCCTCGAGTGACGTCGTCCTGGGTGCATCCATCTGGGACAATCGGCTCGGGTGTAGGAATATGAGGGCCAAAGTCCAGATCAATCGAATTGACTGCTGTGACGAAAGCGTCGCGTTCGTCCTTATCTTCTCCATCAGAATCTTCGTTGATCTCTACAGTCGTTCGTTCCATGAGTGGGGGCGGTTCGGCTTCAGGTATAGGGTCTTGGATGTTCTTTTCACATGGTTCGTCGAGGCCATTCTCGTGGACCACTCTCCCCTCATCATGCAATGAATAACCCCGATTCGGTGCTTGATGACGATGCGTAGAAACACGAGATACGGTATTGACGAGCTGGTCGGGTTTGTGAGCCGAGGGCACTCCATCTGGGGATGGATCCGACTGTGCCCGGCTATCATGCCGTTCTTGGGAGGGGCGGCACGCAACCAAACGGTTTAGATTACGTGGCCCGTCTGAAAATCCTGGCCATCGTCGTCGTCGCTCTCGCTGTGATGCGAGTCAGGATCTGGCCCGGGCGTAGCCGAGTCCACAAAGTTGACCTTGACAGGGCTAGACGACTTGTCAGGTTTGGCCTTGGGGGCGCCACCATTTTGCTTGGCGCTCTCATCGCGCTTTAGCATCTGGCAAAGGCGAATGTAGTGCCCTTTAAGGAACTCTACATCGTTCAATGTCTTGCAGTTTGCGAAGACATGTTTGCCGTCGCAGATGATGCACTTGGGGGCATTTGCTTCCGCAGGGTTCGAAGCGAGTTTATTGACGGCAGCTGCGTATCGGTGGTACACGTGTAGGGACTCGTTGTCTCGGGGGACAGCGATCGTGTAGACCGATTTGACAGCTGGCTCTAGATCGCCGACGTTGATTTCTCCGCTCTCTGCTTCGTTCGCCTCGTCGTCGGAATGGAAGAATTGATCGAGTTCCTTGTCCGCAAAGGAGACTCGATTTACCGGCACCGACCTGAGGGGCTTGCGCGAACTGTAGCTTGACTTGGACGAGCCCGAGAAGTACTTAGAATCGTAGGATTTCTTTTTCTTCTTCAGCTCGTCTTCCCAGACTGGGCTGTCGGGCGCCAGTAGGAACTCTTCGAGTGTATCGACGAGTTGCTCTCCCCTGTATCGATACTGGAGGGCCACTTGGCGTCGCTCGTCCCTGGTGCATCGACGCAGGAACAGGGAGTGCTTGGCGTTATCGATGAAGATTGTAGTCTCTTCTTTCGAATCCAAGTCACTATCAATGTTCAGTACAAAGGCTCGGCACTGAAGATAGTCCTTGAATACCTTGTGGTATTCGCGTAGGGATTGTTCCGTCTTCTGAGTCGGGTACCGCTTTACGAGAGACGCAGGTTCCTCGTAGAAGATGGGGTGAGTCTTTCGAATCACCGCCTTGATTGCAGCGTATCCGTCTCCAGGGGTAGATTGGACGATCGCTGGGATCCGGCTATCCTTCCCGAACATTCCGCGGCGTTGTAGAACGCGAAAGAGGACCGGAGCAGTTTCCTCAATTGGTTGCTTCATGCGGAGTGGGAGATCATCGTCGGTATCGTCTCCACAGACGAAACCTCTTGCGCCTCCCTTATCCTTTCGGAAGCACCAGAACGGATGAAGATAGACGCCATAGAGATGGCAAGTCGGTACGAGGATTCGTTCGTACCAAGTCCGCAGACCGGCGTAGCTATCGTCTTCGCAGTATATGTCGGCCTTCATCAACGCCTTCTCGTTCGGGGTCTGACCCATTACGAAAAGGCTACCGTCGGCAAGGATGATCCTACCCGACGTTCCATCGAGGTGGTAACGATGTCCGCCACTCGTAGCAACACTGTAGTGGGTGCTGACAGTCGTTCCCGTGATGAGGCCTCCGGCGATTTTGCTGTCATAGCGAGTCCTCACGTCCGATGGCAATGCGTTGATGTTAAAAATCGACATGGAAATGGTTCCTGCGATTGTAGCTGGAGTGGTCGTCGTTCCACTGGTAGAGGCTGGGACTGACTGAGGTGCACTTGAAATCGCGGAAGCAATGACCGATCCAAGGTTCGAAATCGCGGCTGGATCGATGGAGAGCGTTGGCATCGGTGCCGACGCTGGAGCACTGGAGACTGGGGTCGGAATCGCAAATGCACTTGTATTCATCTTCGTCCAATCTAAATACGACAACGGAGAGCTTGTATCGAAGTAGATGTGGTTCGTTTTGATCTGTAGGTTGATCTCGTTCGAACCCGACGCGAGCGCTTCATCGAGTGCTTTGATGAGAACGTTCTTGGAGAATCGTCTAACCTTCCCGCCGGTAAAGATCGTGATAGCGGCTGGAGTGATAACCTTCGCGACCTCGTTGCGATCGGAGGTTTCAGATGCAAGCGGTTTGATGTAGCCGATGATTGCGTCTTTCAAGGCGTCGATTGCTTCCTTCTCAGTAGTTTGGAGCGTCGTAAATCCGCCTGGACGTGGATCCACAAAAAGTCCCGACAAATCCTGGATTGACAAGTCTCCCGCATACGCCGTGTTCAGGTGCTGATGATGTTCCTGGGGATGGACATCGAAGGTGATGTAGAATCCGTCTACGTTCTCGTACGAGGTCATGGTGTTGCAATGACCTTCTCACAGACCTTCTCAAGGGGTCTTTCGGTAGTTGTTCGCTGTTGACCGGAAAGGAGGCAAGCGTACACCGATACTCCGATAATCTCGCTGTTGCGAGATCGTTTGGGCAAGAAAACGTTAACTTGGGCTCGTAACCTGTTGACTCCACTATTTGCTCAACTCTATTGCAATGGCAAAAAGGTTGAACGGTAAAAGAGTGAGAGTTATTTTAGAGTTTTGTTTTGACCGTTGCTTTTATTTGATCGTTCGCTTGGAATCTTGATTGTTCCGCCGTCCGTCCTGTGTGCGGTAGTCGCGATTGAATTCGTGACAGAATCTTGTCCAACACAAAGCAAGTTGTTCAAGGAAGCCATGAGGATGACATCGCGCATCAGATCACCTTGTTCGTGAGCTTTTGGTGGTGAATCATTCAGGCTCGATGTGGGGCGAGGCTTCTCTAAGGTGAGGAGAGCGATTGAGTTTCGGTACAAAGCGATCGCTTTCTCTTTGCTTCGTTGGTTGTCCGTGCCCTCGCTGATGGTTGCTTGGGGAGTGGCGTTGCCGATCCTGTTCATCAAGTGATTGGATAGAGCACAATTGAAGATGACAGCAGTGACAATCAAGTCAACCCGTTCTGCCTTTTCCTGGCTTCTACCATCAGGAATCCATGGTGGATCATTGCCCCCCTTGACAGACGAAGCCGGGTCAGTGGCAGTGTCTTCTAGTGTGGGCCGGCCCACCACAATGGCATGACGACCTCCTGCTGACGGCTCCAATCGGCCATCTTCTTGGTGAGAATCTGCACCTTGTTCTACTAGCGCCACAGGCATGGAAGATGGCGTGATAAGTGGGCTTGCTGTCTCAATGTAGAGAAGATCGTCGAAGACCGCATGGGATTCGAGGGGGGCGTGCCATCGAAGGGGTTCGGCACTGTTTGATGAGGGCGATGCTACCACCTGTGGTTGTCCCTCCTTTGTGTCTTCTTCCCCCTTCTCCTGCTGGATGGTTTGTTGTTTACTGGAATTGCGACTTTGTGGATTCTTGCTGTTTCGTCTGTGAAGAGAAACGACAGCACGAAGTGGGCAAGAACAATCATCTGAGCAGAAGTCAGATACGACCAAGCTCCGCAGTAGGGTGAGAGATTTGCGAAAGTTTTGAATTCCATCACGAAAATTGCCACCCTTGAGGTTATCTACTCCACGATTGTTGCATTCCGATGCCCTTGCGAATGAGCAGGAACACAACAACAACGATGATTCATCGGTATGGTCTTCCATTGCCACCATGAACTGGACTAAGGATACCACTACACCTGCAGACGATGAAGTATGGTAGAAGGCTCGCAAAAGGTAGGATTGATTGTTTTAATTGCGGGCGAAGAAAAGAATCCTATCACAGGAGTATCCATCATAGGGGAGGAAATAGGGTTGGAACTTGTTAAAATTCCGGTTATCTTTCCGAAGTTGTAGTGCGAAGGGTTCCACAGAACGACCATCTTTTTCATACTCAAGGGTTACGTTCGGAAGGAGGTGCAGATTAGGCGTCGAAATACATCCAAGCGCTTATCCAAGAGTTCGCCTTCGTACCCATTGAAGTTCTACCAGGTACGTCGAATATTTAAACCGGCTTTTAAAGAACGTTCCGCGTTCGGGTCATGTTTCACGATTCTATCGACGACTTAATGAGGGCCTTAACTTCCTGTTCGCGTGTGACCGCTTATTTGTTTCTTCTTCAATATGAACTACTTATCCGAGGACTGGATGACAGAAAATGACTTCGCTGAACGTTAATTGGAACGGATTCAATCCACAGAAATCTTCATTGGAGTCTCAATCCCACCCCAAACTGCTTTCTTGAAAAATGCTCTGTAGGATCGTCGCAGCTACCGGTAGTAAGATTCTCTCTCCGACGAGCGGCATTTCACCCCTTCTAACGATGCATGCAGAAAGCCGAAAGCAGGGTACAAACACTGCCGGCTTTTTGCTTCATGCGCTCTTGCTTGAGAATAGAAGTACCGGGCGCCTTGAGTTGGTAGATACTACTACTTAGAGTAGTTTCTACTACCGGTAGTACTACTCTTAAGAAAGCAGCCGCGAAGAAAAGTTCTGCTCGACCGGCGGCTTCGTAGTACTTGAAGAGACTACCGTAAAAAGTATGGCATAGCACCTCGTTGGAGAAGCAAAGGGGGCTCAGGAGAAGGTGGGTGGGGCGCCGTTCTGCAAGTGCGAAGAAGACGCACCAGGGCGCCTTCTCTTCTTGCTTCATCTTGTTCTTGTTTTAAGGATCCATCATGCATGCGTACCATCATGCTGCTGCTGGCGGCTGAGTGCTGCTGCTGGGGAGCTCTTATTTGCTGGAAAATAGGGACCCATTTTCCAGAGGCCGGCATCGTGTGGTAGCTGGATAGAAAAGCATAACTACTTATTATTCTATTGTTGGAACTGCCATTTCTCTCTGACCGTTTGATGAGCGGATTTGTCAAATGTAGTCGAATGATTCAATTACCCCCCCAACGCACGCTCTACCCCCTCCCCTTTTTTGAATCTTGAGGACCATGACCATCAGCACATTTTTTGTTTCCTTGTCGAAGCTGCATACGTTCTGACTGCTTGTGTGGTGATACCCCGGTTCTCATTACAACAAGGGAGGGTCTCTGAAAGTGTTCTAAGGATACGACATGGCGTAGGGAAGTCGGCAGCGATGGACGATTCAACGATACCCGAGGCCTCTGTAACGCAGAGCACATCTACGGATGCTTCCACGGCGGATACCTTCGAAGATCCCCCAAAGCTGCCGTTCATCACGACTTCGGATGTCTTGAATCAACTCAACAAGAATTTGAAGGAACTGGCAGCAGCTGAAGGCGAAATACCTGGCTCATTAGAACCTCGCTTTGAGTTGCAAAAACGTTTGCCGGACGGATCCACGATTCCGGCATCGCCCGCCGATATTGCCGCGTCAGATCTCGACACCAAGATTCAGCAGAGCGCCAAATTCGTTGCCGAGTATTTGGACTGTGATGAAGATCGAGCCAAGTGGGCCGAGAGTCAACGAAAGGTCGGCAATGCCTATTTTGGTAAGGCCGATTATCGGGCTGCCATGGACATTTATTTGACTTGCCTGGTAGTCAAGCAGGACAACCAGGGGTTTTTGAATCAAACCTTGTTGCCCGTCCTCAACAATCTGGCACAATGTACGTTGCAACTAGGAATGCACAAGAAGACTATGGAATTTTGCAAAATTGCTTTAGAAGAAGTGCAAAAGTTTCCGGAAACTGTGGATCCGATTGCCCTGTGTAAGATTCACTTCAAACGAGCCAAAGCGCGGCGTTTGACTGGCTCGTATGGATTAGCCAGAGAGGATTTGAATGCCGCATCGTCCTGCCTCGACAAAGCGAAACGTTCTAGTAGAAATCAGGAAGACATTGAGAACGATTCGTTGTTCGAGCCATATCAGCAGGCGATTCAAAAAGAGTTTCGATTGCTCGAGTCTTCAGAAAAGGAAGCTCGAAAGAATCGTCAACGCCAAAAACTCGCCATGCAAAAGGCGCTTCAGAAAGATTCGGGATTATCAAAGTCAACTGGTAAAGCTCAAATCAATGAGGCACCAGAGGAGAAGGCCCCCCGTCAGTTTTCTACTTTGAAAGCCCGCAGGCCGGCCGTGCACGATAGCGGCACTACTGCTTCTTCTACGGCTGAATCCAATGAGCTACGATTACAAGACCTTTCCTATTGGCAGTACTACTGCTTGGTGGTGGCACGAGTTGCTGAAGCCCTATTGTTGTGGCTGGGAGACGAGGAAACAAAGGAAAAGGTCAAGCAACGAATCGAATGAAGATCGTATTGGGCTTCCACAAAAACAAAATCAGTCAGGGTGTCTATATATTGGTCTTACGCAACATCTATGGGTCAGGGAAGCTGAAATTCTAGAGCTTCAAGCAGCCGAAGCTGTGGTTGTCGAGCAAAGAATGCCAGCTGATCGAAACTGCATAAACAAGGCATTGGCCAGAAACGTTCCCTGCCATCGCCTGTACAGAAAGCCAAGCGCACAGTGATCACGAGCAGCCCGCTGGATAGCCGTGGCTTCTCCGTGCAAACTCTCAAGAAGGGATGGTGGTATGCGGCTGGTGTGGTCTTCTTGGCCTGCTGTATCAACAGCTCTTGCAAGCATGCACTGGGTAAAGTATGAGAGCAGCGCCGAAGAACGACCTTTGTCCTCGTTCTCCTCTTCGCTCTCGGTGGGTTCCATGAGCACGAGCAAGTTGTTAATCGTCGCCATCATCAAAAGATCGTAAACGGATCGTTGGTGTTCGAGAGTTTCGATCCAAGAATCCACAGCTGCTGCTGCTGCAGGACTGCTGCTGACACCGTGTCCCCTACTCCTGGATCGGGTAGCAGGTTCTTGAGGGTCCTCGTCCTCATCAGGATGCTCCAGCTGCTCCATCAGGATAGCAGCATCGTCCAGCTCATCGAGAAAGGTTGTGAGAGTACGCAAGGAGTGCTCGTACAACCGCCTTGCTTTCAGTTTACTTCGGCGTTCCTGATGGGAAGCCCTCGCCTCGTTGTTCGGTTGGTTTTGGTGACAACAAGAATCAGTCGTAATGGGAGAAGAAGGGTTGCAGCAGACCCCCGCTCCACTTCTTTCTTCATCAACGATATTCCGAGAACAGCGTCGTAATATCTGAAGATGCAGAAGATGGTGGGCAACTGCACAATTGAAGACGATGGTGGCGACTGCGAGATTGACTGCTGTGATTCTTCCAAGAACTTCCCCCTCATCGTCGGGGTAGGCATCAGCAGAAACCACTAGGGGAAACGATGGCTGTGCTGCGGCCAACAAATTCGGGGACGAAGAGAAGGATTCTTGATGAATGTTGTCTGGTGTGACCGATTGCTGCTGGGGTTGAGAATGGTCCACATTAATGTAGAAGAGCTCGCAGAAGGAGGGCAGTGAGCCCTGCTCCTCTTCTTGCTCGAACAACGTGATCTTGCTGGAAACATCAGCACTACGGGGCGTCCGAACGTCAAGAACGGATGGCCGGTATGGGGGTGTGCTGGGGCCAGACGGAAAACTCGGTTCCATGATGAAACCCTCTGCACGGTGTCGTTCGTCTAGTGAGCGATGAGGAGGAGGACGATCATCTTGAGTGTTTTGAATTGGACCGGATTCTTGTTCGGGGTTAGCAGGCAACAAGCGAAGAGCCTCACCGTCGACAAGGGGCCTGTGCTGGTCTTCAGCGGGTTCTTGTGGCTGTTGTTGTCGTACCACTTTGTCTTGGTGTTGGGGATTATCGTCGGGCTGCACAAGGAGTCTCGAGGACCTTCGCCACGATGATTGTTCACCCACAGATTCTTGGTTTTCCCTTCTGGGGTCACAGTAAACCGAGATTCTTGTGGTGCCGAGTGCGCAGCGGCAACCCGCCGGAGCAGCAGCAGCAGTACGATGCGGCCCTTCTTCGTCCGCTTCCGCGGGAGGAACGATTCTTCTTGTATCATTACCTGCTCCTTCTACAAGTACCCCGTTTGCGCTAGAAAGCAGCAACAAGGGCTCCTGGCGAATAATACTTAAAGCTTGATGGAAACTTGAATTGGCGAGAGCGAAATCACCAATCTTCGCGCTATTGATCCCGCTGTTGTTCGAGTCGACAGCTCTGGCAAATGGGCAGCGGCAGCCTCCATGAATCACCATTGTCGTCGTAGTAGTTGTCCTGTGGCAGGAGCAAGTCTTTACTGCTTTTTACTGGGCGCTGAAGGCGTCCTTTGAGAAAAAATAATGAATTCGGCAACTGCAACCACACGATCGATAAAGAACATCAGTTGTTTAGAGATCTAGTAAGTGGTGTTCTTTCTATGGTTCTTGATTCTGTTTAATTCAGTTGCTTGAGTACAATAGTCCAATTTCATCATTGGAGTTTGAGTGCTCGGGTCGGAAGTATCGCGACTTCTACGCATGGAAGCTGGGATGTCGCAGTTCTTTGAATTGAAAGATTCTTCTCCTTCAATTATTGTGGATGGAAGTACAACCGTAGGGTCCCACGATGTATCTTGGTACTTTGGTCGAGAATTGGACAACACAATAGGTCTCGAAATGCATTACGTACCGGCATTACGGTCGGTAGTCTCATTTATCTCCCCTAACAGCGAATGACGCCCCATTTGTCATGGGGCACTGGGTTCGTCGATGTTCTTTGGTGGATGCCTTTCTGAGGACATTGTGCTCTTTTTGGTGGCGGTTTGGCAAGTGCGCACGGAAGAAGTGTCGTGTGCTTCGAAACAGCTGTCTTCGTGCTGCCGAATGATCTCGACATATGCATCATGCAACCGGTAGTAGCGAGTCCAGCAGCGAAACTCGAATCCCTACATGTACAGCCAGATGCTGCTAGCCGCCGAATGATCTCGACTTATCATTGTGCTGGTAGCTCGACCACGAAGAATACTATCTTGCGGCTCGACCAAACGAATTCTTCTTTACTCTATGAGTAGCAGGAGGTCACTCAAATACTTCTTGCCGCAACAACTAGAAGTTCTTGCGAAATAAGAAGCGAAGTCGTCCTCCTCGTCAGTTACTATGCACCCCGGTGTTCTTCATCCTTGCCTCTCTTGCGACGGTGGCGTACCTGCTAGCTACTACTACATACATCTACGCACTATCATACATCTGACAACTATCGTCACATCCTCTGATAAGCGGAGAAGAGATCTCTTTGAAAGCAAGGACTCGACTCACATGGCGACGAGGAGGATGACGTTGATTGACTCACTGGATTAACTTGCCTTGAAGAGCTCGAAGCCCCAAAAATGACCTCGCGGAATCTTTTTCGCAACGGGTCAATTTAGTCTAACCGCGGGACGACGTACGGACAATTCCATGTATCCACCAGCGAGTACGTCACAATCAAAGAACAAACGAAACGGGTGGATGCTGCAGCTACTACACATCATTCGCAACATCCATTTTGGTCGTTCCAAGTCATCAACGAAAGAGGAAGGGAGGGAAGTCCGTGAGCACGAGTTGAGATAGTTTTCGTTTTCTTTCCGTCCCTTGTTTCGTATTTTGAGCTGTTCAAGATTGAATCTTGCTCCTTCCTAAAGAATGTTGTCGCGACAGAGTCCCTTGGTGGCAACGCTCTGGCTGGTTGTCCTTTTCGGAATATCACTATCGACGGCATGGGTCCCTCGGATGTCACCGACCACTTGGACGATATCGCCGTCGCAGAGAATATACAGCAATGGACTTTCAAAGCTTTCAACGAGATTAAATATGGCGGAACAGCTCGAATACAACAAGGAACGAATCCGGAACTTTTCCATCATTGCTCACATCGACCATGGTATGTAGCCTGTCTCCTCGCCTTTGTTTGTAGACACACACGGCAACGTCCAACGCCTTCTTCTCTCTGCAGGAAAGTCAACTTTGGCAGATCGATTATTGGAGGCGACGGAAACAGTGGCTGTACGAGATATGGAGGATCAGTTGCTGGACAATATGGATATTGAACGAGAACGTGGGATCACTATCAAACTGCAAGCGGCTCGCGTGTTATACAAATCCAAAACGGACGGAGAGGTTTATACGCTCAATCTAATTGATACTCCTGGGCATGTGGACTTTTCCTATGAGGTTTCTAGAAGTTTGGCTGCCTGTGAGGGAGCCCTCTTGGTGGTTGATGCCTCTCAAGGAATCGAGGCGCAGGTAGGTTGGAAACTGCGAATTTTGACCGTTTTCTGTGGTTGCATTGTCTCAAAACGACGTTGTATTACATAGACTCTAGCCAACGTCTATTTGGCTCTGGAAAATGATTTGGAGATTATTCCCGTCTTGAACAAAATCGACTTGCCAGCTGCGGATCCAGATCGAGTTGCCACGGAAATTGAGCAGACGATCGGTTTGGACTGCAGTGATATTGTGAAGGCGTCAGCCAAGGCAGGGATTGGAATTGAAGATATTCTAGAGTCGATTGTGCGAAAAATTCCGCCCCCCAAAGCAGATTGCGACAAGCCCTTTCGGGCGTTGATTTTTGACTCCTACTACGATTCATACCGTGGGGTAATCGTCTTCTTTCGGGTTGTAGATGGACAAGTTAAGAAAGGGGACAAGTTGCGTTTCATGGCATCGGGCGCTGAACACGATGTGACAGAAGTTGGAGTCATGACGCCCCAACAAGTCCAAGTTGAAACTCTGAGAGCCGGAGAAGTCGGATACATTTGCGGTGGTATTAAAGGTGCGTATCTCGTAGTCCGCTAACGAGCGAAAGGGTTGACAATAATCCTTGACCACGTCCTTAATCAAGTGTTGCTGTGTGGCAGATGTCTTGGATGCACGTGTTGGAGATACCATGTGCTTGGCAAAACAATTCAAGGATGGAAGGGCATCAGGAAATGAAATTGAGGCCCTGCCTGGATATTCCGATAGTGTTCCAATGGTCTATTGTGGGCTGTTCCCTGTGGATGCGGATGACTACGAGTCCCTTCGAGACTCCTTGGGCAAACTCCGCTTGAATGACGCCGCCCTTTCTTATGAACCTGAGACGTCCGGTGCCATGGGGTTTGGTTTTCGATGTGGTTTCTTGGGCCTCTTGCACATGGAAATCGTCAATGAGCGTCTCTCGCGGGAATATGATTTGGACTTGATCATGACAGCACCTAGTGTTGTCTACAAAATCCGAAAGGGGGATGTGGAGGAAACAATTGACTCTCCAAGCAAGATGCCTGATGTGACCCGCGATCATGAAACCTTGGAACCATACGTGCGGATGGAAATATTAACGCCCAGTGAATACAATGGAGCCATCATCGAGCTGGGACAAGAACGACGGGGTATTCTGAAAGACATCAAGTACTTGACCCAGACTCGATCTACAATTGTGTACGAGTTACCGCTCGGAGAAGTTATTACGGACTTTTTCGATCAACTCAAGTCACGAACCAAGGGTTACGCTAGCATGGAGTATTCTCTGATCGACTACCGCCCGAGTGATTTGGTGCGTTTGGATATCAAGATCAACTACGAGATGGCGCCCGCACTAGCTTGTGTTGTACACCGGGATAATGCTCAGTCGGTGGGTCGGCGCCTAGTGGCGTCGTTGAAGAACCTGATTCCCCGACAAATGTTCAAGGTGCCTATTCAAGCCTGTATTGGAGTGAAGGTCGTGGCAAGCGAATCTATTTCTCCAATGCGAAAAGATGTCCTGGCCAAATGCTACGGGGGTGACATAACACGAAAAAAGAAATTGCTGCAAAAACAGGCAAAAGGCAAGAAGCGAATGAAGGCGATTGGAAAGGTTAATGTACCTCAAGGTAAGCCCTTGTTTCGAGTTGAATGGTGGTCGTCTCCGTCCAAATCTCATCATTTTTCCCCCTCCCCCAACATAGAGGCCTTCATGGCTGTGCTAAAGCTTGACAGGGGCGCAGAATAAAAGAAGCCCCTTTCCGATCTGTTTAAGCTAGCTTGTAGAAGATTTCTCTCCCGCCACGGTTTCTAACTATGCGTAATAGTACTACGTGAGCCTCCGATGGAAGAGTTCTCATATGATAGTATGCTAGCCGGGAAAGCGCTAATACCATTTCTCGTGGATCCTCTGGCAGGCTTACAGCCTCGAGAGATTTCACCAACACAGTCAGACGATAATGTAACGGAAAGTGGAAAGCGCTAATACGATTTCCAAGACGGTAGCAATGGAACATGTAGCGACAGGTATCGTACCTGGTAGTTGTTGCACTCCGTCGGCCGCCCTACTGCACGATCGTAAGCACTCATAACCCGTTATGGGCACATCCTACCGACGGAGTAAAAGGCCTAAGGGCTTAATAAAAAATGGAAAGTTCTATAAATCGGATGTAAAGGCGCTTCCCAACTTTTGTCGGAGGCTCAAGGTGGGTTATCAGGGGGCTATAAAGTAAATATATAATTCCACGTGGAGTCAAACCGAGTGGAACTCTATCATCGCGCCAAAACTTTGGCTTCGCTGTAGGCGAAAGCAAACAAGAATGAAATTGGAAAGTGGCGTTGCCAATGATGCCTGATGAAGACAGGATTTTATGGCGCAGCGGAGGGAAGCTACGGTAAGGAATGCTATTCCTCTGACGTCGGACTTTCTAGGCGGACGCTGGAGTGTTATTATCAGGAGTTCTTTGAGATGGCAATTGTACACACTCACGAGATTTCTACAAAAGCATCACCTGACGTGTGTCAACGTATGTTGAAATCTTTGTAGTGGGTACATTTGTCAGTCAATGAATCGCTCCTACCACCTTCGACGCTCCCTTCGACGGAAAATCCAACGTCACACGCCAATAGCATTCGCTAACTTCCTCCATGATCTTCAAGAGACCCAATTGATTTTCAGAAAGACTGGCGTCATGGAAACGTTCAACTTGAGAAAGCGCCAATACGTTTCCTTCTCAGAGAAATCTTTTTCATCGTGGCATGATTAGGATTTGGAAAGTCATGAGTACGTACTTTGGAAAGTCGTCGTCAGGGCACAATTTGGATGCCTTTTTGTCGGCACACACCATAAGCTCATTTTTTCCAAACTGACGAAGAGAAAAGGATATCATGTGTGCCGAAACGAAGTCTCAGGCCAGTGCCGACAAGGGAGGGAGAGTTGATGAAGAGGCGGGTACGTTGTGGTATTAAGCTCGTTCTGGTGGATTCAGAAGCCTCTTTCGTGGTCCTTTGCAGTTTTTCTTTGCGGTGTATCTTTTCTCACCATTCATTTCGTCCCCATCACCCAATTCTTCAGGCCGTGCGCCTGACAGCTCCTCGGGCTGCATCAGCCAAGGATTCGCCACCAACCTCGTGCTGAGCCTTTTGACGATTATAGCCATTTGCGCTATCATCATGGTCAGTGAACTGGGCTCTGTCGTTCACTCGGAGCAAGCGGCCATCGACGCGTTATCCAGTACGTATCAAGTTGCGTTGCATGGAAGCTGTATGTTTGTTCTGCCCCATTGACTTCTTCTCACTTTCTATCAATCGTTCCTAGTGAACAAAGGGATCTCCGTTGGTCCCTATGGTGACCAGTACGATAACCAGAATGAAACCTCCGAACCTGTTGTCACCACCACCACCGCTGGTGATGAACCGACGACGGACGACGAGTCTGGCTCAACCTGCTTCTTGGTACCCGATGATCTACTCACCCGCATTGACATGGGGGAGAACATTTGCGATGGAAAGAAGCCGAACTTGCCCAGTACCGACTGCATTGTCGATTCCATGGTCAACGTTGGACCTCAAGCTGGAGCCAACGTTACCCACGGATACCAGGGCCAAATGAACGTCACTGAGGAACCTATTCTTGTTCCCTTCTGGCAAGTTGGCGTGTGCCCTGTCAATGTGCACTGGCACATCGGTGCTGAGCATCTATCCGTCGGCGAGTACGACGAAACTGGTGTCGGGCCAGAAGACGGCGCTGTTCAGGTCGACGGTCGTGAAGGTCACAGGTGCAAGCTCTACGACGCCAATGATGCTCGATTCACCAAGCCCTATGAGTGGAAATACTGCCAGAACATGGAAGTTGGAGAGACCTATGAGGTTCACTGGCCCCACTCTGCTGCTGGAGCCTGTGGCACGCCCAACCAGTACCAAACTCCTTTCTACGACGGCGTATTCTGCATCGATGGTGTTTTGTCTGACACCGCCTCTCAAATCGGAGTCCAAGCCCAAGTCTTTACTGTGATCAACGACGACACATATTATGTCCCTGATCTTATTCGCGGAATGGTTGTTGACGGTGACATGGGTCAGGATGTCGCCAAGTACACTGGTTCTACTACCGGTGATTCGGTGAACAATGAAATTTGTTCCCAATACACTCCCATCACTTGGCAAGTTGACCGCAAGTGCCACTTGATCTCGGCATCGTCGTTCGACAAGTTGTGCTATGATATGCTGCAACAACGTGATGACATGTCAGATGACCTCCACCCCCATGGATCTCGCGAGACTGTTTCTGACGAACTAGCGGCTAACAACCAGCACGATCGCGTCCTAGACGAATCTGGCCCCATGTGCTTGGTAGCCGAAGATCTTGTCACCCGCCTCGACTTGGGAGAGAACATTTGCGATGGAAAGAAGCCAGACCTTCCCAACACAGATTGCATTGTCGATTCCATGGTCAATGTCGGACCTCAAGCTGGGGCAAACGTCACCCAAGGATACCAGGGTCTGATGAATGTTACCGAGGAACCTATTCTTGTTCCCTTCTGGCGAGCTGGTATGTGCCCAGTTAATGTTCACTGGCATATCGGTGCTGAGCACCTTTCCGTTGGTGAGTACGACGAGACTGGTGTGGGCCCAGAAGATGATGCCGTTCAGGTCGACGGCCGTGAAGGTCACAGGTGCAAGCTCTACGACGCCAATGATGCTCGATTCACCAAGCCCTATGAGTGGAAATACTGCCAGAACATGGAAGTTGGAGAGACCTATGAAGTTCACTGGCCTCACTCTGCTGCTGGAGCCTGTGGCACGCCCAACCAGTATCAAACTCCTTTTTACGACGGTGTGTTCTGCGTCGATGGTGTTTTGGATGATACCGCCTCTCAAATCGGAGTCCAAGCCCAAGTCTTCACAGTCATTAACGACGATACGTATTACGTCCCTGATCTTATTCGCGGAATGGTTGTTGACGGTGACATGGGCCAGGATGTCGCCAAGTATACGGGTT
This sequence comes from Nitzschia sp. DOCU1, assembly GCA_951394045.1. Lineage (NCBI taxonomy): Eukaryota > Bacillariophyta > Bacillariophyceae > Bacillariales > Bacillariaceae > Nitzschia > Nitzschia sp. DOCU1. The sequence continues at coordinate 1,337,851 of OX595995.1, read as the reverse complement.
CGACTACCGGCGACAAAGTCAACAATGAAATTTGTTCCCAATACACTCCCATCACTTGGCAAGTTGACCGCAAGTGCCACTTGATCTCGGCATCGTCGTTCGACAAGTTGTGCTATGATATGTTGCAACAACGTGATGACATGTCGGATGACCTCCACCCCCATGGTTCTCGCGAGACTGTTTCTGACGAATTGGCGGCGAACAATCAGCACGTTCGCTTCCTCCGCGCTGGATCGACCTAAGCTTGTGAGAGATTGATGTGATGCTTGCTGCTGAAATCTACATTTGAGTTTCTTTACTACGATTCAATCATGGTGTTTGGTTACTGCTTTAAAAGAATAATCGGGTAAAACTCGTGATTTATGTGTGTTTTCTTGCTTGGTTCAACGGTAGTGCGATAGTGGTGACGAGAAAAAGCAATAGGTCAATTTGGTCGAAGATCAAAAAATGGCGCGCGCGCCAGCCAGCACAAAACCTCTGGCCGCACGTTCGAAGGGGAAACTGGACGATCACGATTGAAACGTGTGTGCCTCCAAAGGGGTTTCTCCCGCTTCCTTTTTTGCGAAAAAGAGAAAGGAACGTCACCATGCGATTGTCATAAAGCGGGACAACAAATGAAGTTGCGCATCCGACCACTGCTTCCTGCTTTGTGGCAATCATCATCTCCAAGGTTAATCTATCGTTGATCAGGAGTGATAATATGGAGAGCACAAAGTTCCCAGTGGTCCACGAAGATTCCCCACTCTTGGTCGGTATGGGCGACAACAGTAACTTTGGCGCGACGGACGACGAGGACAACGATGACGAAAAGAGGAACAAAGCTGACACAGACGGAAATGGCATCAATGTCGATGGCCCGTTAGTGGATCTTCCAGACATGGCCGAGGCAGTCAAAGAAGCAGTCGAGGCGGTGCTAGAGGCCGTGGTCGAAGAGGTTAATGACGTGGCTGACGTTGTGGTGGAAGAATTCCAGGATGCTAATGAAAACGACTTTCACTATCTCGAGTTTGGATTGACGAGGAACTTATCGATTTTGCCAGGTGACATCGATGTGGCCGCAGGCACTGGTCCATTCTCGGTATTAGGTGCTGACGACATGTCCAGCGCGACCATTGAAACGATGGAGAAGCTTGAAATTGCCAGGACGCCGCTGTCGGCGTACTTGTTGCTGGCCAGTGCGGTAATATCATTATCCGCGATTGGGCCGTTGCTAGAAATTCAAGCCGATGCATCTCCGACCATGAAGATTGTGTGGAGAATGCTTGGGACGTCGATTCTGTTGGTGCCACTGGCAGGCCATGATCTTTACACCAAAGGCTTTCCGGTGTTAACTTCTCCACAGTGGTTTACATTTCTTCTGTCCACGTGTTGCTATGATGTCATGACTCTGTCGTTTGTCACCTCTCTCGGATATACTGCTGTTGGAAATGCTGTCATTCTATCCAACAGTCTAGCGCTGATCTTGTTGTTTGGAAAACTGTTTGTGGGCGACCCTGTCACGATGATGGAAGGGGCAGGCGCCATTGTGGCTTTTGGCGGCGCCGCACTGTGTTCCAAAGATTCTGCCGATAATCGTGAAGCTTCCAACGCGCTTTTCGGTGACGCCTTGGCGCTTTTAAGCGCAGTCGGCGGTGTCGGGTATCTCGTCTTTGCCAAAACGGCCCGAACTCACATGCCCATGTACACCTTTATGTTCCTTACAATGTTTGTCGGAGCCTTCTTGGCGTGGATGTTCCAG